>NDXB01009333.1:0-19471 GCA_002631895.1 Agapornis roseicollis
TAATTCCCCAGGTCATCCATTTTCCCCTTCTTGAAAATGGGGGTTATATTTCCCTTTTTTCAGGCATCGGGATCTTCCCCTGACTGCCATGATTTTTCAAATATGGTGGACAGTGGCTTAGCAACTTCATTTGCCAGCTCCTTCAGGACCTGCGGATGAATTTCATCAGGTCCCATGGACTTGTGCACGTTCAGGTTCTTAAGATGGTCTCGAACCAGATCCTCTCCTACAGTGGGCCCAAGGTCTACATTCTCACAGTCCCTGCTTCTGCCTTCCAAGACTTGGGTGGTGCAGTCAGAGCCTTTGCCATTGAAGACCAGGCAAAGAAGTCATTGAGAACCTCAGCCTTCTCCAAATCCTGTGTAGCCAGTTCACCCGATAGCTTCCAGAGGGGGGTGCATTGTCCCTAGTCTGTCTTTTATTTGCAATGTACCTATAGAATCCCTTCTTGTTATCCTTAAGATCCCTAGCTTTGCAACAAGTTCACCTAACTGCAGCCATTCATGTATTTCAGTTTTTATCTTAAGGGTATTGGAAAGGTTGGGAATCTATTGCGTCTACCACTGATTTGTGCTACAATAGTGGGAAGGAAATCTTACGACAACCACAGGCAACCAGTGTGTTTGTCTATAGATCTTTTGCATTGAAAAGATTTCTTACCTAGATTTTGTAAATCTATTCTTCAGAACCTTGTATGAATGTTGAAGAGTTCTTTCAGTTTTATCCCTTGAAGTCCAAAAATAAGGTTTGTATGTGTTATTTGATCAATGGTATCTTCCTTTTATGACTTAACAATTTTAAGCAGTGATACCTTACAATCTCACTTCAACTAATCCCCTACTATGAATGAACTGCTTTCTCGTCAATTTAATTGCTAAATGTCAGAGGTAAGGGATAATGATTGAATCCTAACATAGTACTGCAGAATCTTTTTTAAAAAACTGAAATGTTTCCTTTTGCAGCATTTCCTATTTCTGGTCAAAACCTAACAAACGGCGGAAATGCCTGCCTATGCTGAAATGAATGCTAAATTTCCATTTAAGCCTATAGCAGCAAAGCTGGAATCTTACTTTATATAGTCTATGTGCCAAGTAAAGTGTAAAGTTTTAGAAAGTAAATAGTAATCATAAACATTCATCTGCCTGTTTACAATCTACCTATATAAACAGCTGTGCTTAGACTTCTGTATTCTGAGTATTTTTACTGGAGCTGAAAATCATGCTTTTTACTAGTAAACAGAAATGGCTCTGGTAATGTTTTGATAGCACCTTTGAAATCTGTCAGTTAATAATGTGCTGTTTTAACTTACTATTCTAAATGCTACATAAGAGCCTGAAACAAATAGGTCAGTTCCATGGTACAAAGTCTTTTTAAATAAGTGCTTTAATAAAATAGGTTTTAAGTGACAGCTTAGATCTATTAAATGAAAACCCTGAATATCAGAAGTGGGTATTTCTGTAGGCCTTCAGAGGTTTAAATGCTTTCTGTGATGTAAGGACATAAATGCAGCAGACTCAGGAATACATTCAATTCATCCTTTTTACATCACAAATAATTGGTTGTTTTGGTTTTTTTTTTCCTACTATTTTGAGTGAAACTGAGGAAGTGAAAGGATACCATAGCGTTTCATGTCTTAAGCATAAGACTTAATCACACAGAATAATAAAACCAAAACATTAACTTTTATTAATAACGTCATTGTTCCAGTATCCACTGAATAACTGGTGTTGAGTGACCTGTCTCTGAAGGCAAAATTAACCTAATAGGTGACGGAACCACAGAGCAGCCTGGTGATGAACTAAGGTTTACAAAGGGTTGTGGTGGCAGAGGAAGGAACTACAGCCAAATATTATGTACTAACCAGCTTTCCATGTCTTTGTCCTGTCTTAATTTATTTCTTATATGAATGTTACATACCACTTAAAACTTGTGTGCTCTCAGTTGCCTGCTTTCGTTTGAATGACTGCAGTGCTTGTGAGCCTTGAATAACTGATGGACTTTATTGGCTTATATAAATGCACCTGATACACAACAGCTAGTGAAGTCTATTTTAATTGTCATAAAATATACATGAAGTTCTGTAAGATGAATGTTCCTCTCTTCTGGAGATTTTCATATTCAAGACAGAGTAAAATTTGACATTAAAAGACAAGCGTTTTTAGCAAAGCTGGAAAATAAAAGCTTCTACTGACAGCATTTGCACTGCAGTACTCTTATGTGGGAGGAATACACATCAAGACATTTTATGACTAAAAACACACTTAAGAACAAGGGTGATAAGTTTTGAGATCACCACTTTTTATAGTATTTGTGTGGTAGGTGTGTTTACTCTTGTATAGTATTTTTTTCTAGTGTAGAGCTGAATTAAAAGAAAGTGTGTGTGACCATCCTTCTTCTGTAACACACTTTGACTGTGTTTTGGACCTTAACCTTTTGAGGCTGACATCAGTACTTTATGAGACAGTGATTTGATACATCAGCCTTGAAGCTTGAGCCGTTCATGCTTTATCCTTCTGCTCATCCTTCAAGCAAAATATTATAATCATGGGAACACTATGATACTAAGCTATTCTAAATTTGATCTCTAAAACACTCCACAACCTGCTCTTCCACCCTTGCCCTTCAACCATGGAACAAACCCACATGCATAATTTTAATTAACTGTCTGTTATTTATATTTATAGGTCACATGTGAGAGCACATAAAAGTGATAACTGAGCAGGAGGGATAGGGCAGTAGGTTGAAAATAACAGCAGGAAGCATTTCTTTCTTCTGGCAATCAATGCTGTTAGAACAAACATTTCAACAAGTTTGCTGCAGTACCAGCACATTTTATTTTCCCAGTGAAGGTGGTAGCTGGACCATAAGGCTGCACATTTTTAATTTTGCCTTTTCTTTTTTTACCATCTTTGTGAAGACCATTATTTACATGTTAATCTGCAATGTAATTCCAGTAAAGTGACTATATCCTGGTGTTGAAGAAACAAAATGGGAATGCTTTATAGTTTTCTATTGTAGTAAGTGTTCCTATCTAAAAGGCATTTGAGTAGTAAGAAATGGAAGGGGTCAGAACCATGCCATGCTCCTATATGTGGCAAGTGGAGCAGGAGAGAAAGGAAGCTCTTTTGCCTGTATAAGCTGCCAGCTGCTTTTGTTATCGATGCTTATATCAATTTAGCAAACTGTTTTCTGTAGTTTGCTTTTTGTGTATGTATAAATTCCCTTCTAATTAGCAAACACTAGCTTCTGAATGGTGCCTCCTACATTGGTTTATCCAGAGTATCACCAAAATATTTGTGGTGTTCTCTTCTTAATGTGTAGAAAACCCTCAACAGAAAAAAATCCATTGCTGAGGCAGTTGCTGCTGAAATTGATGCAAAATAAATTAATGTGTGAAAGCACAGGGAGAAACAGTAAAGTATTGCCTTGCCCAACTTCTTCCATTTGGGTGGGGTAGATGGATGATTGTTATGTTTCTTTCAAACAATATGCTCGTTCATGGTACTTACTGTTTATTGTTATCGGAGAGTCCCTGGCTGATGTCTGCTGGTGTGAGTGGTGCCATCTGGAAAACAAGCTTCTGACTTGTTTAGGGTTCAGTCGTGTCGGTTATATATCAGGGCAAGGAGATTAAGTGGTTAATTTTGGTATGATGCTGTTTGCCTATTCTACAGCAATATTTTTACAGCTTTCTGAAAAGACCAAGTACTAAATGAAAATTATTTTTCATTGTGTGCCTTGTTTAGCCAGACAACATGTTATAATCTGGCATTAGTGTTTTTTCCAAGTGGAGCTTGGCAGACAAAACTGTGGGATGGTGAAGGAGAAAACTTACTTCATGGTTTGCTCTTGTTAAAATGCATCCATTTTAATGAAAGCATTGGCTCGTGGCCTGTTTTTATTTGGAAATAGTCCCAGTAGCGGGGATGCTAAAGAATGTAAGTGGCCTGGTTCTTCAGGAGATGATTTGGAATGGGGTTTATTCTTTTCTGCCCCCCACCTTTTGAGAAATAGCAGATACTTAATGGCACTTCAGCTAAGAAGGATGCTTACCTGCTTTCTGGGTTACTGCTGTCAAATTAGGTAGGGAATGAAATCTGTAACTTGGAGTGGATGCCTGAAGTAACTGACTGCTGTGTTTCCTCCTACCTTTGGAAATTCTGTTTCCCAACCACACTTTCTCATGCTCTATGTGCCCTCAGTATGTAGCTATTGTGCCTCAACACTGTGTTTGGTGACCTTGTGGGGTTGCGTGGTATGTACAGGTTAAGCTTTGGAACCTGCTGTTGATTTTGTATTGTCTTTCTAACTACAGTTTTAGGTTGGCTGGTAAAGCTGTTACCCTGAATCAGTGGTATGTTGTCCTTTCTTACATTTAATTAACTTAAAGTGTACAAATTGTATTGATTTTTCTCTTCAAAATTCTTCCAAACTAATTCATGAGAAGTATCTTATGAAAAAGTAGCAGTTTTGGCCTTTGTCATCTTTTCCTTTAAACTTGCTCTTCAGTCATCAAGTAGCACGTGGCATGATGATCTTTAATAAAATAAAGATCTTTTATAAGATAAAGCTCTCCATTTTTTTTCTTTATGATTGGTGAAGCAATATGCTGCTTTTGAAGAAAAAATTGTTTAAGTCTATATGTGTACAGTAGATAGGAGTTAAAAAGTAGCTGGGATTGTGGAGCTAGACACAAAATAGGTTTATAAGGTGTTATCACTGTTAGTTTCTGTATGTTGCTGGGGCTGAGTTCAGCTTTCAAATATACTGGACATGGTTTAAAGAATGGTTAATTTTTCAAAACTCCTGAAAACACTCTGCTACTAAATAAAGAGGCTGCCAGGTGAAAGACTGAAGTGCTATCAAGAATAAGAGTAGCAGTAATACAAAAGCTGTTACGTACTGCATGTTCCACATGTGCGCATGTTTATTGTAATGTGTGTTCTATTGAGAAATGAATTCTGTGGAAGTAAATGAGAAACTGTAAAGTTTGTGTCATTCTGTGGCTGCTATCAAATAACGCAATGGTAAATATGCTGAAGTACAACAACTGAGATAAATGTTGTAATGAGTTAATTTCCACTGTTCTTGCAATACACTCCTGTTGGATTTTTTGAGATACATTCCTTTAATTCTTAAACCACATATAGCAATGATTCAGAAAGTACTTTCAAATATTGCTAGTAAACAATTTTCTTTATCAAATTCATTTATAGAGTGCATGAAGGAAGAACCCGAAGTGCATTTCGAGGAGCTGCTTGAGAGGGCCAAAGCTGGAGAACCCAAAGCACAAACAGAGGTAATTTTGTCTGCTCTTTATCCTGTCTTGTTTACTTTTAATTCCAAAAGTAGCACTGCCTGCTGAACAAGTATTATCTCTTGTTTTGTTGAACTAGATCTGTTTTGTTCTTAAACTGTTCAAAGAAAGGTGATGCCAAATGGTTTCTCTGCCTGGAGAAATTCTGCTTGTTTGGGAGTGTTAATGGCTTCAGGACCAACTCTTGAGTAAGCTTTTAGGCTGCATGAGATGAAATGGAGAGTGAGCTGAGAGTATGGAGAAGGGACAGAACTGCACATGCCAAAGAGTTACTTGTGGAGGTGTGCAAACAGGGACTCTTAGATGCTGTTGGCTCACCCCTGAACCACTATATACAGAAATCCCAGAACTCTTAGGCCAGATGCTATGAAGGGAACTGTCACTGAGGTGCTTTAGCAGGAGCAGAGGTTGGTTGATGTTTTTTCTTACAGCATTTCTCTGTTGAATTAATACATTCTAGAAAAGAAGCCCCAGCTCATTTCTTGAAAGTAGCTATGTTTAGTTGTGTAATGGCAGATATAATTTATGTAATAATGATAGTGCTGTGTCTGTATGTGTTAGCATTTAAGACATCCCTTAGATTTTAGACAAAATGTACCAGTTTTCCACTGCATTCCATTGTCTGCTCTACTGGTCTAGTATAAACAGCTTAACATTGTTTAAAACAGTTTTAATTCATGTTTTACTTGGTTAGTGTTTTCCTTGAGCATTCTTTTCCAGCCTCAGCTTTGCTGGCAAAAGGGAGTGGTTATGATCTCCTGCATGCTTATTGATAGTTTGGGGTTTTTCCCCCAAACCACTAGTTTTGCAAATAAAAATGGAAGGTGGGGATTGTCAAGAAATCTTTTTAAAGCTGGTAGAAAAAGCTCTAACAGGGCAGTGCCAGACTCTTCCCACTCCCATCTCAAGTTATTTGAGGGGCAGACTGTCCTTGGAGTTGTAATCTGAGAGTAACAAATTTGTCACCTTTGAAACAGCTGATGGCTTTTCGGAGAATGAGGCTTTAGCCTTGCAGGGATTGCTGCTGTAAACTCCACATTTTGGCTCTACTCATCCACACAAAGGAAAGATTACATAACAAATTTTCTTAACTGGAAGTTAAATCCTGAAAGAATATTTGTGGGACTAAGTCGGTTATGTATGCATATGTTTGTGTATAAATAATGGGGTTTTTTTTCCTTCTCAATTCATTACACTTTCACTCCCTTCCTTTAGATCTTTTGCTGTGCACACTTTCTATTCCCACACAATAATAGGATTCTTGTAATAAAGAGATCCAGCATGCAATTCAGCTTCAGTATGCACTCAGGATGAATTGACTGCCTGAAAAGGAATCCCAAATACAGTAATTTCTATGCTATCAGATGTCGTTCCCCTTGTGGAGAGGGTATTAACTTTTAGTTTTAAAAACCCTAAAAAAATATAGTTCTTCTCTTTTGTTGTATACATACTTCTAGAATCAGTTAGAAGCATCTAGTTTATATCTTACCTTTGTAGGGGTATGAATGAGAAGCTGAGATGGTACTATTGTGCTATTTGATAATAATTACAAAGTCAAACACAAGAAATCACTCCATTCCCTGGTTTATAGTTATTACTATGAGTTTATTCAGAAATTACCATGCAGTGACTGGAGATACATACACTCTGAGTGGCTGTCAACCTGTATTACCTAGCTTTATGTAATTAGTTTATTGAGAAATAACTGTATAGTGGTTGCATACATGAGACACCCACAGATGGAATTCTGTAATGGAAAAAGGCAGCTCTGTGTCTTGAACTGGAGGATCTCTGTAAAGGAACTGCTAGAGATAATCACCTCAGGCCCACAGTGAGACCAGCCTTTGAAGAAGTACAGTATGAAGATCTGTGTTAAGCCATTATCAGCTGTGACTACATTTCAGTTTTACCACAAATGAAAGAGACTGTCCCAGACTGCTTAAATGATTAATCTGAGGTTAAGACCTTTTACCATCAGCTCTACCTCCTTTAACTGCTGCAGGGCAGAACTTTGGAGCCCTTTTCAGGTCATTCCCTGTAGGAGCTTTGCTGTGATGGTACAAGGCAACTGTTGCTGTTGAGAGAGCTGGTGGACCTTCTGGTAGTATTTCATGGAAAGCCTTTAAGTTTGGTTTTGGGCTTGGAGATGATTTGTTTTTTCTTTCTCTACCAAAACTTTTAACATACACAAAAGCTATAGGTTTATAATCCAAATAAAGGGGAAATACTTTCTGTGTGCTCAGATTTTGGGGGTGGGCTCTGTAGGGATTTTTTTGAGAGAGTAACTTTGATGAGTAAAGCTTAATGCTGAACTTAAGAAACAACCTCCCAAAATCCTCAGAATATCCCAAAAAATACCAAAACCAAAACAAACATAAACCTGCTTCTGTCATAAAACGGGTGTTACATTATCCTTTTGCCTGTGCAGTCTTGTCTTGTGCAATGCAACTTATTCCAAAATCTGCTAGCTAGTTTCTGTGCCTAAGAGATCCTTAAGAGCTTAAAAGCTGCATCATTAAGTCCTGCTACTCTTAAAACATTGCTCAGTCTTGATAATTACCAATATAAACATGCTCAAGAAAGCTGGTTTTGTCAGAGGATGTTATTTATCATGTAGCTGTTTCAAGCAGTTCCTTTGTGAAATGAATAGCTGAAGTCATATCTGCAGTTGGGTGATAAAGGTGATAAATTACTCAATTCTGAAATTTCCTTTCTTGTTGTTCTTATTTTTGTTTTTCCATCTCATGCTCTCTTCTTGATTTGCCACTATATCTGTATGCTGCCTATTGAGCTCCAGCATGACTTTGTAATCAGTGTCTTGTTCTGACTTTTGGATTACTTAATCCAACTTTTTTTTTTTGTATTTCTTTAAGTTTTTGAGTAGCTTCACTGTACGCACAGTGTGTTTAGTCACACTATGATATCTACCCAGTACCTATCCATGTAGAAGCTGTTGAAGCACTCACTTCAGTGTATGAAACAGCTAACAGGCTGGAGACCTAACCTCTACTGGAAGGAAAAGATCTTTTTAATTATACCAGGCTGTTTAATCTATATGGGAATCATGTGAATTATTAATCTTTCAAAGGTAGGGGCAAATATTTTGACCTTTTGTTTAGAGAGAATTTATTCTAGCTGAGTTCCAGGGAATGGGAGGACAGAGACAAAGAGTAGAGTATATTTCAGTAACCAAAGGAATTTTGTTTCCTACTTATTGTAGGTGGGGAAACACTTCTTAAGATTAGCAGAAGAGGAAGATGAAGAGCTTAACAATTGCAGTGCAGTTGACTGGTTCATCCTTGCTGCCAAGCAGGGTCGAAGAGAAGCTGTCAAACTGTTGCGTAGATGCCTGGCAGACAGAAGAGGTATGGACTCTCTGAGACTTCTTGCCTGTGCTTCCCACTTTATCTGAAGTAATACTGCATTTATTGTAACACTGAAAAGAGTAGTTAAAACAAGATGGGAATGTTCATGGCAAAATTATGTGAGTAGTTGCTGACAGTCTATTCAAATAGGTAATTTAAAAAGCATTAATTACTGATGCTATTCATGAAAGTATTTTTATTGATTATTTGCTAGAAGTCCTTTATGGAATTCATGCTTGTTCTTCTCCTTCCCACCTTTCACTGAAGCTTGTTTTTCTTTGACCATGAAGGTCACACCACCTACATATCTGCTGTTGTTTCATTCTTTTGCCCCTCTCCAAAATGGTCTTTTTCACTGTCTTCTCCCACTTAAGGGTTCATATCTTCCTTCATGCTGCTTCCCGCACTTGGAATGGTCTCCTCTTGACTGTGAACTATCTGAACTCATATGTATGCGGAGGAGGAGGGAGGAACCAAACCAAAAAACTCAACAACTTTCATTAGTTGTTGCTACTTGTTACATGTCACTCATGCATATCCCCGCTACCTTTTTGCCCGAATAGCTGTGATTCAAAAGTTGAAGCAAGGCATAAGGATAATGCATATCTTGCACAGTCTTTGGAGTACATTTTAAACTTAAGTGACGCGATTAGATTTAAATAAGCAATGGGCACAAAGTGCATTTGCAATTTACTTAGGTGGTCAAGATGTGGCTGAAACTTGACAAGTTCTAGTCTAAACTGGGAAAAATAAATTGTGTGCAAATCTGTCATTCCTGCACAGGTGTGGGTTAATAGTATGTAATGTGTTTTCTTTTTCTTGAGGTATTACTTCTGAGAATGAGCAAGAAGTGAAAAAGTTATCATCTGAGACTGACTTGGAGAGAGCTGTGAGGAAAGCTGCCTTAGTCATGTATTGGAAATTAAATCCAAAAAAGAAGAAGCAATTAGAAGTTTCTGAACTACTGGAAAATGTTGGGCAAGTTGACAATGAAGGTTTGTTGACAACGAATGAACTGATTTGTGGTATTCCTACAATACAGACTGGCAGGCAGAATACAGCTAAAAACTTAAAGGGCCTTATAAACAATCGGATATGAGGTAACAATAGATGTATGAGCTACTTAAGAAAAACTTGTAACTCACTTACTAACTGTGCTGCTCTCTGGATCAGCAGTTAGTTCATAAAGTCCTGCCAACTGTTGCTGTAGCTGTGATTCAATTTAGCACTCATTCAAGTGACCAAATGTTAAAAATACCTTCATTTGGTACTTGCCGTCCTTGAAAACTAATTTTAATGCATTTACTTGATTTGATTATTTACTTATTTATCCCTTAACAGTCAGCCTGATAATATCTTACTAGATTTTTCATTTACAAACTTAGTCTTCAAGACGCCTGTCTCGCTCTGCTGTTACAGCAGTACATGTTAACTATATCAATGCTATTCCCTTTTCTAATACAGTAATAGGGGTATATAAAGCTATATAGCCACACCTTACCTGTTCATATGTATATTTGTCATTTTCCTGATTTTGAGAAAATACCGTTCTCCAGATACCATAGTTTGAAGAACATTCCAGTTAGGTTTTGATCACTTTAATTGACTGCTTTGATTTTTTTCATTGACTTCTGTTATCGAACCAGATGGTGAGAAGCAACCTGGCCCACTCCCAAAGTCGGTGCAGAAGCAAAGAAGAATGCTAGAGCGATTAGTGAGCTGTGAATGTGAGTGCATGCTGCTGCTTTAAATCTTTGCTTGGAGTTTTGGGTTCTATTTTATTTTGCTAAGCAGTTTTGTGCTGCCAGAGTAGGTATGTATAGCAAGTTTGGATTGATATAAACTGACAGTGTCAATTTATTATATGTGCATGACAAATACCTGATCTGCATGTGATGTTACAGAAGACATCACCATTACAGTCAACTTGTCAGTGATTAGTATGCTAAGAGGAGTTTGCATGTCAATTGTTATTTTTATATTCTTGACCTTTAAGCACATACAAGTCTATTCAGAAAAAAAAAAAAGTCATTGCACTTCCATTTTTCTTTTAAACTGTAGTAACCTTTCTGATCACAAGATGGAAACCAATTATGCAACCATTTAATGCAGACAGATCCCTCGTTCTATTTGCCTTGCTTCTGTTTGCTGTTCCCTTATAATTAATGTTTGTCTTTTCATATTTGTTTAAGAAATATGTAGGAAAGATGCAATGCACCAAGATATTCCTTTCATAACACAGGAGCAGATAGTTCATGTAGTGGAGAAAATTACACCACTCAGCATACACAGTCAGATTTGTAGAGCCAAATCTGTGAGTTCTGCAAGGTGTGTTGTGGTGGAGGGCTGGAGTTAAAATACAGTTCTCCCTAGCCTTGCTTACCTAAAAAATGCTGATATGCTGCTGGGACTTCAGGAGAAAAGTCAAGTTCTTATATTAAGAAAATGAATTCTAAACAATGCAGGATGTGTGGTTTTTCAAGAAGTTGCAGACATATGGTATATAACATAAGGTTTGATTAATCGTTGTTTGGAAAATCTCACTTCTTTGAAATGCAGAGGTCATCTTAAATAGTTCTTGTGCGGTCTGGATCAGTTTTTGAAGAGCACTTTTAAATACTGCAAAACATATTACTTGTACTTCCTCTCAACATGTAGTTGAGAATACATGTAATTAAAGCATTGTATGTGAATTAGTGAACAAAATCTGGGGGTTTGCAGATATAAATTCGTTGAAAGATCAGATGTACATTTCATTAGGTCAGTTTGGCATTTGCCTTCAAGGATTGTGTTCACTAGGCAGGTGACTTATGAAAATAACTTTCCTAAGAAGAATGCTGTATTTCAGTTTTACATTAACTTTCATGGAAGTAGAACAGGAGGAGGGACATGGGCAGGTAAGGAAGGAGGTAATAGGAAAAATAGTATTTTGGAGATCATGCTTCTGGTCCTTTCAAAACTTGTGCAAGAGGTGGTCAGCTGTTCTTGTGACTTGTTTGCCACTTCTGGAAAGCTAGAAATAGTCCTTCAAGGGTGAGACCTTCATGTTTCATTGTCCAGTCACGGTATCATGAGTTCATAGGAGCTATGTTGCATTGGTGCTTAGTGGACAGCACTAATGTTCTTCCCATCCCTTAACTGGACAGGACATGCTGGATAAAGCGAGCACAAAGCAAGTGATTTTGTTCTGGATTCTTCGGTAATTCAGAGAGTGTCAGGAAAAGGAACTGGCAATTTCTTTGATTTTTTTTTTTTTTTTGAAGGTTTAAGTGGCAGATACAATAACAGGAGAGTAAATGAACCTACAGATAAGTGTAGGCAGAAATTGATGTGCATATAGTTCTTATTTCTATGGTCGATGGGGGAGGTGGGGGAATTTGTCAGAACCAAATTGAAGAAAAAAATCTCTGAATAATAAAGTAGAATCTACAACGTACGCTTTTATATCAATTTTAGCGACACTTGGATGACAAAATACTAATAACATTTAAAAACAAAAAGTTTTCATCAAACGCTTAAAGTAGGAGTTAAGCTGTTACCTCTTCTCTGGAGAGCTTTTATCTTTTCATGGATGAGCAAGGCAGCATTTCATCTTGCTAGCAGGAGATTCTTCCTGCAGTTTTAATATATTGCCAATACTTGGAAGATAATTTTTGAGCCACATACGTGCTTGCAGATATCTGATCTGGGATATCCTTAGTGGAGGTATAAACAGAAGATTAGATCTGACATTGTCAGTGAACAGTTGTTGCGTGCCTGAGAGTATACTTGTCATTATATTTGGTAGGTTGTCTGTACATAGTAAGTTAAAACTCCTTCCCTCTCAGGATGTCTCATGGTCCTAAAAAAGTGCCATTGAGGAATTTTTGTGAGGTTCTAACCTTGTCTGCTTGCTGATTCCACACCAAAATACTATCTTACCACTGTATATTTTGTCCTGATAAGACAGTAAATTTAGATAACAGATTTGGTGTTAGGCTTTATCTGGACCCCACCAAGATAGCTAAGGTGTCTCACTGATTTCCTGGTGCAAGTGCTGTTGCCTCTCAGTCTGTGAGTTATAAGAATATAGTTAGCAAGAACAAAACCTTTCTTGGTTGTTTGGAGGCATGCCAGATGGTATTTTGTGGAACATGCAGGTTCATGCAGTGGTGGGGTGAGTAAAAGTCTAATCAAAAGGCAACATTCACGTTGTAAGATTAAAGCAAAGGGTAGATAGAATGTAAGCTGCTGTTTTTCTGTTGAACTTTCTAACACCCCTTTTCCTGTAGCAGGTATCTCACCACAAATGCTTTATTTTGTTCTCTATCTACAGTGTTTTCAATAATAAGTACTGATGTATTCCTGTGTAATTTCTATAAATGTAGCATTTGAAATAATTTATTAATAGACTCAAACCCACTATTCCTCTGATTTAAAATTTAGTACAGAAGTTCAGTTTTCTCTATCTTTAAAATCTCAAACTAATACTAGGCAGGCCAGCTTTCATACTTGTATATCAGCTGACTAGCTGAATTTACTGTGTAGGAGTTGTGTTACAGATTTTTGTCATTCAGAAGTCTTTCATATCTACAGCAATGTCATTTGCTTCAGTGTATGGAGAAAAAGTTGCTGCTAATTGTCCTTCTTTAGAAATGACGTCAGACTTGTCTTTCTACAGAAATGAGCTAATCCATGCTAATGTAAGGAACTGGCTGTGCAAAGTTTGGAGCAGTGTATAAATCATTTTCTGTCTTGCAGCATCCCTACAGTTTTCAGAAGTAACCTCTTGCCTCCCTTCTGCTCACAGGAGTGGATAAGGATCTTCAGGGCAGAGTGGTACATTTGCCTCTGTGCATAACTAAGCAAAGTGTTTTGTTACTCTCTATTTGGTTTAGATCACAGGTGATACTGTTGATACAGTTTGAGGGAGGCCATTTGTATAGCCACACAGCATAGAGAATTAATACACTGTAAATAATCTATATTAAGTCTTGTAGATATGAGTATTTGGGCATTTATCATCATTATGTCTGCAATTTCTAAACTCAGAAAAATGACAATACGTTAAGTGCCAAATTAGAAGTTAGTTTCTCAGTTAATAACATACAGATAATTCATTACTGTTCTCTACAATTCTTTGCTTTCAATGTGGCTGTTGGTTAAAGATGGCTCTCAAGCAGTTGCAAAAGATATAATATTTTACGATTTGAAACTGTTAGACCTAATCCAGTAGTCTTGTTTTTCTTGCAATACTTGCAGATAAGATACATTCAAACACTCTGTTCTCCTGCATACTGGTATAATAAACTTACCTGCTGATCTGATAAGTTTTAGAGTACTCATATGTTGCTGGCACAAGCACAGAACAAGTGGCAACACATAATCCATAAGGTGTTGTGATGCTATTTATTCAATGTCTGCATTTTATCTTACAGCTAAAAAATTTATTGCTTTGGATGACTTTGTTGAAATTACCAAGAAGTACGCAAAGGGAATCATCCCATCTAACCTGATCATGCACGAAGAGGAAGATGATGAATTGGCAGGGAAGACTCCTGAAGAGCTACCCCTGCGACTGAAGGTAAAAAGGCAATACTGAACAGGTTATGTTGAAGGGCTCTTAACTTAGGTGTTTAAGTCAAGACAGAAGTGACTTGCACTTGACTCTCAGAGCTGATGTTTAGTCTGTATAAGTCAGCAAAAAATTGCTGATTTAATTTCTTTCTGGAATTGAATCATATATATGTTTACAGTTTGAATCATATATATGTTTACAATATGAGTCATAAATATAAGAGAAAGGAAAAATTATTTTCCCTAGAAGAGGGCAGTCTGCCTTCATTACATCTCAGCAAGGATTTGAATATCATGACTGTCATATTTTTATTACAGATGTCATGATATGTTTCATATCATACCTATTTAAACAGGAGCAAGCAGGCAGAAAAAACACCCATAGCCTTGAGGTGTGAAGAGGTTCTATTATGAAGGAATTCAAGAACAGCAGAACTTGCTGTTAATTTCTGCATTGATACTTCACTAGGTAGTGAAAGTAAAAAGGGAAATTAAGGTGCCTGCATTCATACTGGTATAAATTTCAAGCAACGTAACGGGTTTCTAGCTGCTGACATGAGAGATTTGTTGCAATTGTTGTCATTTTGTTGTCCATTATCATATGGTAAGGTGGAGAAAAAGAAGGATGAGAAGTATGTCTTCCCAGTCTTTTGAATAACTAATACCCTGAAAGAGATGCATTTACAGAGAACAGGGGACACCTTTACTAGTAAATAAGCTTATGCCCAAGTTGTTGTGGGTTGCCTCAGTCCATCACAGCACACAGATCCTTGCTGAAACATTCTTTGCCTTTCCCTTAAACTAATTAATCTAAAAGCCTGAGTTCTGAGAAGACATAAAAACTAACTTTATATGGAGAAAGGAGGATTGTTTGCAGCATCTAATAGGCAGATGCAGTATTTGAGTATGTGTTTGAAAAATCCTTCACCTTTTTATTGATCCTATGTAAAGTGTGTGGTTGGTCACAGGGAGATGATTCAATCCAGCAATTCTTCTGTTCTCTGGTGACTGTGTTGGAAAATGACACATCAGATAGGTAGTTTTAAGATCCTGTACAGTTACTGTTCTGGAGTTAAAAGAATCCCTAAACATGTAGTAATTATAGTTAAAAAAATTTATGCTGCTTCCAAATGATGCTTTGATAGCTGTATTTCTAGCTGCTTGGGAAGAATTGTTTCAAAGATAAACCACAGCTGTAAAGACTTCCTGTAAGTGCATATGAATCATATGCACCACTTCCTGTAGTGTATACATATATCACAATATATAGCATAATCCTTGCAGAACAGTGGCAAAGTTAAGTGCTTTAAGGCTACACTACTCACAGCTCAGGTAATAACCTAAGATAGTACAAGACTGGAGCCATGTAGTTTATCTTCAGTATGAAGTTAGCAGAGCAGAATATTTGACTAGGAAGCCATTTAATTATGTGTGTCAAAGGTAACGGAATACATCTTTCAAGAAATCAAAATTGCCTCTGAGCTTCATCTGACTGAATTAATCAAAATAAAGCTGATAATCTCTAATCTAATTTCAACTTTCATCTGAAATATAAATCTTTTCATGTTGGCTGATGTTAGACAACTGACTGCCCATAAATAAAATGCTCATAAATAAAATGCTTCTTTCTGTCTTTTCAGGTTGTAAAATATCCACTTCATGCCATTATGGAAATTAAAGAATACCTGATAGATATTGCATCAAAGGCAGGAATGCATTGGCTGTCTACCATTGTTCCAACACACCATATCAATGCTCTCATCTTTTTTTTCATCATCAGTAATCTGACAATTGAGTTTTTTGCCTTCATTATTCCATTAGTCATATTCTATTTGTCCTTCATTTCTATGGTGATTTGCACACTGAAAGTTTTTCAGGACAGTAAGGCTTGGGAAAACTTCCGCACGTTGACTGACTTACTGCTTCGTTTTGAACCAAACCTAGATGTTGAGCAAGCTGAGGTGAACTTTGGATGGAATCACTTAGAGCCATATATCTATTTTTTGCTTTCAGTATTCTTTGTCATTTTTTCCTTCCCTATAGCAAGCAAAGACTGCATACCATGCTCAGAATTAGCTACCATCTCAGTTTTCTTCACAGTGACAAGTTACATGAGTTTAAGCACTTGTGCAGAGCCTTACACAAGAAGAGCATTAATGACTGAGGTAGCAGCAGGTTGCTTGTCCCTATTGCAGGTGTTACCTGGGAATTTTGGCTACTTGCAATTTTTGGGTAAAACATTCTTTACTGTTCCTGTAGGCCATTTCTTTGTGATAAACATAAGTATCCCATGCCTTCTGTTTTTGTACTTGTTCTATCTTTTCTTTAGAATGGCACAACTACGGAATTTTAAAGGCACCTACTGCTACCTGGTCCCATATCTGGTCTGCTTTATGTGGTGTGAACTCTCCGTGGTCATTCTGCGGGAGTCCTCTGGCATTGGGCTCGTTCGTGCATCAATCGGTTATTTTCTCTTTCTCTTTGCACTCCCAGTCCTAGGTGTAGGCATTGCACTGATGTGTCTTATCCATTTCATTAAGTGGTTTGTGTCTCTGGAGCTCATGAAAATTTTAGTGACTCTGGTTTTGTGTACTGTTCCTTTGCTCTTCCGCTGGTGGACAAAAGTTAACTTCTCTGTAGTGGAAATGTTTAAATCCCTCACTCGTAGCTCAATTGTGAAACTCATTCTAGTGTGGATTACAGCTGTAGTGTTGTTCTGTTGGTTCTATGTGTATCGATCAGAGGGAATGAAAGTTTACAACTCCACCTTGACATGGAATCAGTATTCCTTCCTCTGCGGACCCCGGTCGTGGAAGGAGACAAACATGGCTCGCACTCAGATTCTGTGTAGTCACCTGGAAGGTCACAGAGTGACATGGACTGGGCGGTTCAAGTATGTGCGTGTGACAGAAATCGACAATAGTGCAGAATCTGCAATAAATATGCTTCCACTCTTTATTGGTGATTGGATGAGATGCTTGTATGGTGAAACCTACCCCCTCTGTGACCCCAAAAATGTTACACTAGAGGAGGAAGAATTGTGTCGTCTCAAGTATTTGACAAAACATAACTGCCACATGAAAATGTTTGATCGGTACAAATTTGAAATAACTGTAGGCATGCCTTTCAGTAGCAAAAATGGAACCAAGTCTATAGAGGAGGATGATATAACCAAAGATATTGTGCTGAAGGCAAGCAGCGAGTTTAAAAAAGTATTGTTGAACTTGAGGCAAGGGAGTATAATTGAATTCAGCACAATTCTGGAGGGCCGTCTTGGCAGTAAATGGCCTGTCTTTGAACTGAAAGCAATCACTTGCTTGAATTGCATGTCTAAACTCTTACCTGCAGGGAGGCATGTGAAAATAGAGCAAGACTGGAGGAGCACAGTGCATACAGCCATTAAATTCGCTTTTGATTTTTTCTTCTTCCCATTCCTGTCAGCTGCATAATGAGCTCTCGTATTGGTTCAGTGGTATCTTCCATGTACACTGCATTTACACTGTCAAAGGGTTGGCTTCTTAAAAGGTTAAGGGAAAAAAAAAAAACAACCAAAACCAAAGCCACCTTCCTGTAGCAATGCTCAAAATGTATGCTACTGTAGAGCATTGGTTGAGTTTTGCAAGTGTACACACTGTATCCCGACTTTAGACTCTGTACGAGTGAAGTAATATGTACTAGATTAATATTATAAATGAATACAGGGGATTGCTGCTGACGAATTGCATGGAGACTATTTTGTCCACAATGGATATATATTTGCCTGTGGTACAACACTAGATGAATTCACTTGTTCAATGTTAAAAGCACTTTACTCTTTAAATATTCACAATGTGCGCATTTGTATTTTCACAGGCATGACTTAGAATAGGTAGCTGACAACAGGTTGTGTTGCATATATTGCTTATATTTATTTGGTGTTTTCTAGACAAAATTGATCTTACAGTCGGTACCTGGTGGTGTACAGTTCTGCATACAGAACTCCTTGTTTCACTATTGATTCAGAAGATAGCAACTTTAATGTTTTCTGGAAGGGCACAACATTTCACACCCAGCAAGGCTATAAAACCTTCTCGAGCATTAAACATACTGTACAAAATATGCTATTTGTCCTGATTGGTTACAGTAGCTACATGTATGACACTAAGGTATAATCCATGCTGGTGTGTGAAGGACGAACACCAGAGAGTAAGGCTGGTATCGAGGTGGTACCAGTAATGGACAAGCCAAAGCAACTGAAAGTTGTACCTAAAACTCTGCCGTGGAAACTAAAATAGAATGTTTGTTTAAAGATTTGTATTGTGCAAATAAATATAAAATACAAACTTGAATTAAATGAGTACATTTGTTCCCAATGCTTTGATGTTGTGAGCAGTTGTTTATGTTGCACTTATAACAGCTTTCACTGAGAAATACAATCTAGAGTTTAAAATGTTGTAGCGTGAGGTATTTGAAGTTCTGCTTCACATTATTTAAAACTACCAGTAAAATCTGAGTAGGCTGTTGTAGCTATGAAATCTACACATACTGCTTACCCCTGCTTTCGTTGTGACTTACTACCTTTTTTGACCACTAGATGACTGTACTTCACTGATACATCACGTTGTTTAACCCACAGATCCTGTTCAGATGTGTTAGATTCTTTTTGTTTCCTTTGCATATTAGTCATATGGGAATGGGGGGAACTGTTATCAGTGAAAACTCTTGGTAGAGAAGGGGAAGCTTCTGCAAACAACAAAGCATTTGGCTGCACTCCCAACTATGGGCACCCTCTTGAACATCACCCTATGCTGCAGGTAGAAAGAAGTCAAAGACACATACAGATGTGCTGCTCTGTTCCCAGGCTGTGAGCAAAGCATGATGCTGCAGAGCAGAAGCCTCTGCCATCCAAAGCCACGTAGATCTGAAAATCAGTGGAGTAGAATCATGTCTTCTGAATGCTCCTAGCTTTGAAAGTTGTCAACGATCTCTGGCTCCACCTGGGGAAAAGAAATGGTGTTAAGGTGCAAATTTTGACTTAGTTTCATTTACCTGGTCCCATCTCAGATGTAAATAAGCTGGACTTAGCCCTTTCTTCTCCTTTGGTTGGCACACCCATAGGCTCTTTTTAAATACCGAAACATTCTTCCTGGTTCTAAAATATAAGTACAAAAGATGCAGAAATTTTTTTTAATCTTTTTGTTTCCTTTTTTTTTTTTTTTTTTTTTTTTTTTTTTTAAATTTCCTTTTTTTTTTA
>NDXB01009333.1:19536-105587 GCA_002631895.1 Agapornis roseicollis
TTTTTTTTTTTTTTTGTTATGTAGTTGTGAAACTGCCATTCATATGTAAGCAGGGGGAAAAAGGCAAAAGTCTTGGTGATGTTAAGAATACTTCTGGTTTTAGCTTTTGTTCTTTGTAAGGATGACAATTTACTGACTTACTGTGGTGCATTTTGAAGAAGTTATTAACAAAAGGGTTAACCTAGGTACTTCAGTTCCCACCTGCAGCATGGTCTGAGGCTTAACTCGAACAACTCTGAGACTTTTAGTTCAGCCCTTTCTGAGGAAATTAACAGGGGGTATTAGCATATAACTTACTACTTTTGCAATTAATTATTAGGTAAAACTCTAGTTCATTGGAGGGGCGAGCTCCCTCAAGGATGTTGGTACCAATGCCAGCCAGATTCCAAGTTAAACGATTTCCCTTTATTCTCTTACATCAAAAACAAACCCTGGACTTGCTAGATAACTGGGAAAAGTAATCCATGTGCTTTGTAGTGACAGGTTGATGGGGACAGTTGAACTCGTCAGATGTTTCTTTCCAACAGAAGTGAAAAGTTTTGAGCATCAGCACATATTAGGCCATTTTCCATACATTTTCATCTCTTCTGTGTACCCAAAAGGGAAAGGAGGTAAATCTGACTTCAAGACCTTCAAATAATGCCCTTTAGAAGCTAGTTCTTGAGTGTTCCTTTTTTGAGGCTTTTCACGGAAAAAGATGATGCATTAGTGGTAATGTGAGGGATAACTACTCCATTTTCTTGTCTGTCTAGTCTTCTGTGTTCTGAAACCTTTAGCAAATAAACCTTTTCTTTCTAATGGTCTCTCAGCTGACAGGCACAAAATCGCTGTTACTTAATAAGCAATTGCAGTTCCAGGCAGGGTGTTTTTGCAAAGGGTGCTTCTATGTACTTCACATCTTGTGAGCAAACAGAGCACAAAATAACTTTATTCCCATCATGGGTGCTACAGCTCTATATTCCAAACCAGTCCATCTTCTAGATTGTAAAGGAGACAGAATGTGGCAGCTACTGTTAATTATTCAATTAATCCTACATTTATTATTTTCTTCCTCAGTTTTGAAGACATGATGAATTATGAGCAGTTCCAAAGATAGGTGCCCTTTCTCTAGGCTGATAACTCAATCTTTTGAATTAGTATTAATTAACTGAAGAGGAGGAGGAGGAGAGTACACGGCTATTGACATATCTAAATTAAGTTGTGCTGTTCTTCTGTAAGCTCAGCTTTTAGCATTTAGAATATATAGAAGTTAGAGTAAATACTCATTACTTGAATTTCATTCTCAAAGTAATGTGAAAAAGTACTGCTTGTTCTCCAAACTGGTACATGCTTCCATAAGCACAGAAAAACAACAAAGCACATATAGAAAGTCTGAATAATTCAAGAGCCTACTCTGTAATGACTAACAGCCTCTTGTGGTAGGCAAGAATGCAAAGGGTTTGTACTGTGCATTTTGCCCTGTTCTTCCAGAGCAGGGAAGCAGTAGGTGTGTAGGAATTACATGTGGTTTTATTCCCAGAACTATCTGGGCTTAAGTGCCTTAAAATAGCTATTATTAAGTGTAAAATTGCTTGCAATTTTTGTGTAAAGCAGGGTAACAAGAATGTTACCATTTGGGTATCACAGCCCTTACTGCTGGTGAACTTGAGTCTTTGACATAAGATGCCACCTTTCAGAGCACACCGATATCTGTCTGCCTTTTGCTTCTCTATTTCCACTGAAAAGGGTAAAAGATGTTTCAAGGTTGTGAATACTTTCTTAATGCTTTTAAAACCCATTGCAGCCTTTCAGGGTAAGGGTCAAAACGAAGGAGGTTAAAAGAGGCTGTGCTTTGATCTCATCTTCAGGGTTTATTTGGTTGAACAGCAGATAGATACAAAGGAAAACCCTTAATCATTAAGTTAGAAAAACATTAATCCATGCAACAAAAACTAGGTAGAACCCACCAGCAAGTAAAGGGATATATACCCACTCTAGCAACTGCCTACGTCCATGCAGACATTACTTAAATGGAAATAGGATGCCTAGAAACTAAACAACTAAATCACATTATTTTTCATATGCATTAATTAAGATGGTTCATTTATTTTCATATTATTACTCAACTGATTTAATTAGCTTTTATTCTGGACAGAAAAAGATGATTAATATCCTGCAACTTCCTCTTATAAATTACTGCCTGATGTGGAAAAGATGGGAGTCAGCTTCCCATTAAGGAGGGATGTTCAGCACTAAGAAAACTTGCAATTTCATCACCTCTAATAAACCTGAACTTCATGTTTTGAAGCAGAACAGATCATAGAAACACTGCCTACAACCTTCCGTTACAAAACATTTCACATGAGTACAGAAGGAAATGCAGAGGACATGTCTTCCCACTGGCAGCCATGCAAAGCAGCTTCTAGAAGGTTGCACCCTCACAACACTCAATACAACCTTCTTATCTGACTGAAGTTTCCATTTCAGTTTGTGCAGCAAGTGATGTATTTTACTACATGTTCTGATCTGAATACTGAGTTACTTGGGGTGTTTAATCCGAGGGGCTGTAACAGCTGCTGCTGAAACCCAGGATCTGTGCAATCCTACTGGAAAGTGTACATGTAGATACAATCAGACTTCCCAAAATACAACAGAAACAACAGAGCAGGAGTTTATTGATCAAGAGCTTTTTAGCCAAGAAGCAGCTGTGTGCCCAGCGCACGTGTCATGTGGGAATGCCTGTGTATAACGTACCCAGTGTGTGCATACATTGGTTTTGCACCAGAGCCACCTGACACTGGAGTTTGCCCACACCCACATAAATGTGCCCTGGGAGCTTTCCTGCCACAGCAGCACATCCTCAGGGCTGCGTGCTGGCCCTGATCTTTGCCATCTGGTAGATTCTTTTAGCCCTAACTCCCCTCTTCCCATTTCTCACAACCTGTGTGTTGGGATGCAAGTTCCTCCTTAACCGTTTCACTTCGCAACAAGGGAAAAAAAAGCAGTGGAATTCTGGTGTCTTCCAGGGCATTCCCAGTGCTCCTCCTGAAAAATGTGCAGGTTTTCCTACAGCTGCTTCCAAACAATAGGCTTCTATCTTCAAACTCACAATAAAAATGAACGTATGCTCCCAGGACTGTGGCAATACTGACTTGGCAGCCCAGACATTCACAGCCCGACACAGGCTTATAGGTGTATTCCTGGAAACTGGTGGCACTGCCTGCTCAAAGATGGGTCACTTCTCTTCATGCTAGCTGCAGCAGAAACTGTTCTCTGTGATGGATCTGGCTGCACCATCCACCCCAACACATTTACAGGCTGCTGTATCCTCTTGCCTCCTGCAGATCCCCATTCCAAAGAGAGATGAGAGGGCTCTGCCCAAAGGTTTGTAACTGCTCCAGTGGGATGGGGGATGGGTTTAGCAGGGGCAGCTGTGTTCAGTTAGCTTTGGACTTCCCCACCTGCCACCAGTAATAGAATTGAGCCAGGTCACATGCAGGCATGGCTACTCCGGTGCCATGATGTGCTGATGTCTCTGCTATCCTGGTTCCAGCAGTGACAGGAGCACTGCTGGGTGACGGTAGGTCTTTTGGTGGCTCTATCCAGGTGGAATTGTTGTGGGGAAGGGGGAGTCTCAGGGCTGAAGCACCACTCCCAGAGAAGGTACTGGGCTGTATTGCAGCACCATAAGGTCTTCGATCCTGGCCAGGAGCCCTATAATCCTGTGTGTTAGGGGAGAGAGCACGGGCCAGGGGTCTCACCCTTGGCAAAATGTTTCTGTTGCAATTGTTGCTCTGAGCACAGTCTCTTTTTAAAGGTGCTGGTATGTTCCTGTCATGGTCTGGATGATGTGCATCAGGGTCTTTTTGTCATGGGCCATTTGGAGAGGAAGCTCTCAGATGGCTTGAGTCTCCCTAGCACAGCCTGTCTTGTTCTGCACGCTGTATAGATGGATTCTTCACTTAGGATGGCCTGTAGCGCCTGAAACTTGTCAGTGAGAATAGTTCTGTCAATACTCACCTTCACTACTTGAGCGATATGAATGTTGTAGGTGTGTGGAATAGAAGCATCACACCTCCAAAGCTGCTTTAATGGAGCTCAAAAGACTGTGGCTGAAAAACAAACAAACACTTGGCAATAGGAGAAATATAAAAGCAGAGAGAATGGTGCAGTTGGGTTGCTCAGACATGGAGCTGTTGGAACAAGTCCAGAGGAGGCCATGAGGATGATCGGGGACTGGAGCATCTCCCATACGAAGACAGGCTGGGAAAGTTGGGACTGTTTAGCCTGGAGAAGAGAAGGCTGCATGGAGACCTCATAGCAGCCTTCCAGTATCTGAAGGGGGCCTATAGGGATGCTGGGGAGGGAATCTTCATTAGGGACTGTAGTGACAGGACAAGGGGTAACGGGTTCAAACTTAAACAGGGGATGTTTAGATTGGATATAAGGAAGAAATTCTTTCCTGTTAGGGTGGTGAGACACTGGAATGGGTTGCCCAAGGAAGTTGGGAGTGTTCCATCCCTGGCAGTGTTCAAGGCCAGGTTGGATGAAGCCTTGGGTGGCATGGTTTAGTGTGGGGTGTCCCTGCTTATGCCAGGGGGTTGGAACTGGATGACCTTGAGGTCCTTTCCAACCCTAACTGTTCTATGATTCTATGTGGTATTCATATAACCATAACATGTAACACACAGTGGTCAGAATGTTGCCATCCAGTATCCTGCATCTTAATATAAGTGGGAAGTGAAGTTTTTCACCTTTGTGATGATATAATTCACCTATTTTTAGAAAATATGTGCTAGCACTAGATCGCACATCTGTTGCTGATCCATGGATAAGTATAAAGCAGCTTCTACCCCTAGATCAGTGCCACCTCGGCCCACATGGCCTAGCCATTTGTTCCCAGTGGAGCCTTGGCTGACACTGTGGGTCCCTGCTGTGCAGGCTCTGGTGTCCTGGGGATGCACCCACTCTTCTGCTACAGAAAACTTCTCTTGCACCCTCTGTTGATCTGTCTGAGTCGCAGGGCCACCACCCCACAGCTGATGCCACAGCTCCTGCATTCCCAGCTGTCAGTGCAGCTGATTTTATTTCCACTGTAATGGCAGGGGATGGACCCCTTCACCCTGTTCTTGAACCTAATAATTACACATTGGTGTACAGTTTAGAAAAATAAAGTCTTAAGAGAAAGAGCTCTTAAACTAAATCGAACTTGAAATCCTTTCATTTTGTAGCCAAGTTTGTAGCTTCATTTTGGTTGGCATTTCATCTGTTATGAAGCTGGATTAGTCAGTGACATCTGCATTGGCTTCATGGAGATGCCAGTGAATGATGTACAAAGGTAATTAACAATTCCCATTTCCAGTCTTAATTATTGACAGTGATTTAGTTCTCATCTGCAGTTTGATGCAGGATGCCAAAACCACTGCGGTACAGCACATCACCCAACTGTTGATGAGTTACACTTCAATACGTTAACTGTCAGAAAACACAGTCCTAGGGCGTCTAATCCTGTCCTCCCGTAGAGGCACTGCCTAAACAGTTACATGTGGCTCAGTAACCTCCAGAGAGAGCACAACTGTGTCTGTAGCCTCTGTGTGCTTGTTTGCCTTACATCTTCAGTGCTTCTTGCAAGAAACTGATGCTCTGCGCAGGGTGGGCAGGGGTCCCTTGGCTGGTGACCGCCGCACATGTGTTCTTTGCCATCAGATGGCGCTCCAGGCTCACGCTGCGGTTTCTCTTCCTCTGCCGCTGTTTCCAAAGGGCTCTGCCAAGGAACAAAAGAACCAGGTTCTGGTTTACTCCATTTCAGAGAGGAAATGCAGCAAGAAGAATCTCTTCTGAAAGGCACATAACCATCTGTAGACCCAGCTCCCTGCCAGTTACAAACAGCATTGCACAAAGGCATAGCAAAGGCATTGTTGCAGAGTGAGTCTGCAGCACAAGGCTATGAAAACAGAGGGGAGGAAACCCTATTTTGGGGTGATAAAACCCTGTGTAATGGTAAACTAACAGTAAATGAAACAGTGCATAGCAAACTTGTGAAACGTGCAGTCTGGCAGCTTTGCAGCTCAGCAGCATCTTAAGAAGGCTCCTGTCTCTGTGATCTTTTAACTTAAACCTAACAGCATTGATCTGCGTTGTGTGCTTCTGTTGTAATGCGACTGCATGGACCTTTTGGTGGGAGCTCTGGTTCTTACTGCGTCTTCATGGGTTAGATGGAACAAACTAAAGTTAAAAACAAAGATCAGATTTTTTCATAACTTTAATGTTTTTATTCACTTTCCGAAGCTGAAGAATAAGAAAATCTGTGGCAGAGTTTAATTAAAACTTTGGCAGGAGACATGCTGCTTTAAGGGAAATTCTAGCTGCAACTCTTGCTTGAGATCTCTGTGCACTGTAATTAATGCATAGGTTTGGGAAAGCAGAAAGGTTGTGTCAAGATCACGGCCCAGGTAGAGACCTGAAAGACTGAATGTTCATCTTTTATAAATCAAATGGGGAGATGACAGCAGGTTGTTAGGGAGGTTTTGTTCTATTTTTGAACATGGCAGGAATTTTCTGCAGTAATAGCAAGTTTGGCATCAGAAAGGGCCTTGTAAAGTTGCTGTTAACCCCGGGAGACAGCAGTGCTTGACAGCAGGAGCTATGTCACGCTAAATTAGAAAGGGCTTGAACCCAGCCCAGAGCCCCTGTAATGCCTCAGAAATCAGAGTGTGCTGATCTCGGTGTCGCCTGTCTTTATCTTGAAATAATTTCTTCACTTTGAAGAGCGAGGCATTTCAACAAAAGCATCTTTCTGTAGTTCCCTCTCTGGTTCCTCCCTCCCTATTCAGTGCTGGTGACAGCAGAGAGGTTTCCACGACAACAAGCCGTGCTGTTGCCTCAGGTGACAAACTACAACTTCAATAAATAACCACTGAAAATAGCTTCAAACAATTAATTAGGTAATGGAAATGTTGTTTTAATAGGGCTTAGATGCTTTGGAAGTAGTCTACAGATCCAATTCTGATCACGATTGTGAGCAATCAAAGCTGGAGCTACCACCTGCAGGTCAGGATGGATGTGTCTGCCTGAATACCCTAAGAGCCATCTAGTTTTAAAAGATCTTCAAGTTCAAAACTTATTCCATCAAAAGGATGCAATGCAAAGTGAGTTTATTTCTTTTTGGGGCTAAATTCTGTTCAAAGCACATTCTGGAAGGAAACACATTCAGGGAACTGACCGACTTGACGACCAAAGGCAGCCCACAGCTAGCGCACTGTTTGTGTGCATCCCCTGCACCCACTGTGACAGACAGATGATGAGATCTGCAAATGGTTTTGCAATAAATGGATTTTTCAGTCTTCTCTTTACAGAAGGTGCTTTCCTAGAGTTTTAAACGCATGATTCATAAATCTCTCCTAATGCTGCTTCTGGTAACAGTCCAATTGATCTTTAATTGTTGTTTAAAATGTGAATCTCCATGGGACTATTTCAATCATACAGCCTCAAGTTTCTGTAGCCCAGGGCGGCTCTTCCGTCTTGCAGCTCAGAGGTAGCACAGTCTTTAAGCACAGATGGATACAGAGTATGTGCACATGCCTTATACTGCAGTTCTCATATAGCATGGGTTCTCTTTGGGACTGGTGGTCATCCTGGTAGAATTCCTTTGTTGCTTTAATTTTGCTGTAATTATTACAGTAGGTTTCTCCTGAATAGTGCGTCTTTAGAACAAGATAGACAATGGCTGCTACCTTCCTTCATCCCATGGAGTCTGTGGATTATACAAACTCCTGCATTTGCAATGCCATATGTGCTCCTACTCCTTTCAGAGGCTGGTTATGGATTGCAGGTAGAGGTTAAGACCTACATGTCTGTGCAAACAACTGTCAGTCTATGGATGAGGGGCTCTGTGCTGCTCCTCAGTGTTTTCCTCAGGCAGCTCCCTTTGAGGGATTATTCACAGCCATTTGTTTTCAAGAAATAAAGATGCTCTATTAGGTCCCTTTGCAGTGTGCTGGGGTTCACCCTGGTGCTGCAGTGTGTCATCACACAACATGGATCAGGTAGCTGAGAATAATGTGAAATGGAACATAGTGGGGCAAGACTTCCTTTACAGAGCGTTTTGGGGGCAGAAAATGGTGGTTTGTCTAAATTGACTTTTGCAGCGGTCCCACTGGGTTTGTTGTAACTTTGTCAGGTCCAGGATGAAATCCAGGTTTGCTGCAGGGGTGGTAAAAAAATCTCACAGAAGCTGTTGTGTGGGGTGTGCAGTGCAGGGCCTGGCTCTGGTCTGCCATTGGCCATGTGGCAGCAGAGAACTAGGGAAAGGTGTATCTGAAGACTGATATTGAAGGTGTTGCACTGGAAGAGAGAAGACTGCATTTCTAAGCTGTACAAATCAGGTCATGGATGCTGCATCACAGCATCTTGGGTGGGACAATCACAGCCCTGTTCCTGTGTCACTCTGAGTTTTCACTCTGGGACTTCTTTATTTGCCCTTGGAAACTCTTGAAGATGTTGCTTTGGCTCAGACAGGGGTGGGACCAATCAAAACCCCTCAGGGTGTCTCTGCAAGAAGATGCTTTTTCTCTGCTTCACTCCCTGCAAAATGGCAAGTGATGGGGGATATGGGCCATAACAGCACCTGAGCCATGCATGTCAGGAAGAGGGAAGATTTAGGTGGGGTCACTTTGGTGAGTGGATGTGCATAAGGTGGCCCTGTACCTCCTGGTCAATGCATGGAAAGGATTTTGTGTCTTGTACAAGAGAGTCACCTCTCTGTGGTGGATGTTTTAATTGAAGGTTTAAACAGTTCAGCTGCTTTCTTAATGCACTGGTGGTTGCTAAGATACAACCACTCCTATTCTGTAAACCTTGCACTTCAAATATAGTGTATTGGCAAGTAGGGCTTTCTTCTCTGACAGGAGAGAGGGAGATTACAGGGCACTTACTGTTACACCAATGAGAAACTGCTCCTGCAGTCTGTGGAGGTGGCTGTGCTTGCCCCAGTGGTGGGAGTCAATGGGATTTTAGTGGCTTCTGGCCACTGGATGTGGCCCAAGGAGGATGCTAAAGGGAGAACATGTAGAGTGTAGGATGAGCTGGAAAGAAAGGTAACGCAGTGTAACAATCAGCACAACAGACCAGGGTGTGTGCAGGGTAAGGGTCTTTGGGGACAGCCTTTGTAGAGAGAGCAAGGGAAATCTTTGTCCCACACTTGGGCTTAGCCTCAGGCTGCAACTGACCTTCCTGAGCAAGAACCACTCTTTTATAACAAAGAGTGGATCTCAGGAGAGTTTGGGTTTGGGGCTGGTTTGACATGACCGTGGGGATAAGCTGCAAAAGGAGAGATCTCCTGCAGCTCTACAAAGTGATCAGGAGATACCAGATATAAAAGGAGCTCTGGGTTCCTGGATGCTCATTACAATAGCAGCATGAAATAGCTGAACATTTTACAAAGAAGCCTAAGCTCACAAGATGTGTGGAGGAAGGTGGTGTAAACCAGTGCAGCTGCTCTCTCATTTCATTCTAAAGAAAGTCTTTGCCTGCTGAGGTTGCAGAGACTATTTTGAGCATGTTGATAGAGTGCAGTTGATGCAGCAACATTTATCTGTGATCGCAGATCAATAGATGTGAGGAACAGAGAGTTCAGCTGTCCATCGCAGAGGGGTGCTAGCAGAGATGTCACAGGCTGATAACTGCACCAGCAATGCTCTCCTTCCCACCTCTTCCATGAGACAATCTGAGATGTGCATGAATTTATTCTGAGCTTTGTCTCCTGTGTCACAAAGAGGTCACAGTGCCGGTATCTTGCCTATCTGAGAGAAACCTCTGCTTCCTTCTGCATCTTCCCACTGACCTCCAAGGCAGCCTGGTCCAGGGCTGCTGGGGATGTTCAAGCCTCCCGAGGGAGAAATGAAAGCTAGAACCAGCTGGGGCTGGGATGTTGGCACAAGTCATTTACAATGGGGTCTCACTCTGGTGTCCTGCCCACGCAGCATTTGTTGTACAGGTAGAGCACAGATGAATACCAACCTCTTTGCTCCAAATCTGACACCCTAATTCCAGTTTCAATTACCTACCACTTACCGTTTACAGTGAATGTTTCCTCAGACTTACTCCTCCTATTGGAGAAATGATGATGAAGCCACAAAAGGTGATGATGGGGCTTCTGGAGTTCTCTGAGCCAAGTACTCCTCTCCCTAGAGCACAGTCAGTTTATTACCACTTGGTCCTGTATGTAAAGTTAATCTGCTTGGGAATCTATTTAGATGTGTTGGATGAGGCTGCTGCAGGAGATGTACACATGCTATGATTATTACTGGCTTTAAAACAAGGAGTGGCTGTCCAGCAACCAATTACAGGTTTTCTTCTTGTTAGTGCCCCTGTTATAAAAAGAATACATAGCATCACTATGCTAATTAAAATAATTGCTTCATGGAATTGCTGGTTTAAGGATCTTGTCCCACTCATTGACTGTCTCCACTTGGCAAATGGCAAGACAAGTAATGAGCTGTGCCTTGCCTGGCTGATCTGTATTCATGGCAGCCAAGGAGTCTGCTCAGTCAGGTGCTTCAAGTGAAATGTTTTGCATCAGGGACCAGATTTAGGATCTCTGACTGCCTCAAGAGCTGTGCTGGCTTCCACATGAATACAAGTTCGATCCTTGTCCAACTTCAGAGAGAAGGAAAAAAACATCCACTTCTAAGAAAATCTTTCTCATGGTGCCCTCCAAAACCAAACCTTTCTGGTGTGCATATCAACCTGTCCTGTACACAACAGCCAGGCTTACCTTGGCTTCACAAAGCCAAAGAAACACCTTGTCCTCAAGCATCTTCTGAAATTAGGCCCAAGTTTTTGAATCTCACCCATTCCAGTCATCCTGTTGCATTCTGAGGTTCTACCACATAAGCAAGATAAGTGAATTCATGCTCTAATTTTATACCTAATGCAATTTGTTGAGAAGTCTGCAAATGGAAAAGGATTACTGTTGGGAGGGGGAGCAAATTGCTGATAATGATGTTTGTTAGTGAAAATTGGACACAGAAGGCAAACAATCCTTGTACTTGCTCTCTCATTGGGGATTAATAGCCACAGCCTTGGAAGGTTCTAAAGGACTTAACTGCCTGAGAGCAAGATGAGATTTCTGGCTGCAAACAGGGGAAGCAGGTGGCTCATGTCAGTACCCCCCTCCCCCCCAACCATAAAGGGTTAAATTTTCTGTATGCAGCTACTAAGTATGAGTGTGAAAATGCACAGAGTTTGCCATCTGGCTCCTGCTCCTACTGGGTGTTTAGGGATGAAAAGGGGAACTGGGAAGGTAAATAGGGTATTGCTTGAAGTGTTGATTTTCAGCTGAGATTTCGCTCTTCAGTGCCTAGCCATATTTGTCCATCTAAATGAGTGGGATTGACTGTGTCTTCCCAAAGAAGGGGGGGGGGGGGGGGGGGGGGGAGGGAAGGGGACACACAGAATCGGTGCTGCAGCACCCACGGGTGCGGATGGGGGCTCAGGGACCTACCTGCTGGTGACGCGGTCCCATGGGAGCCCTGCACCCCTCTCCCTCCTCCTCCTTTTCCTCCTCCTCTCACACACGGGATCAACCAGGAACCACCGGGCAAATCAGATCCTTTTCCCCGTTAACCCTTTGCCCTGCTCNGTAAACTGTGGGGGAGCTGTGCAGAGCAGCACACTGCCTAATACAACAGCTGAGGCATATTTATTCTGGTCTGCATCCAGGAAGAGGACTCAGCCTTTCAGTGTGCTGATGGACATGTGGTTTCTTGCAGCCCAGGGCTCCATACAGAACATGCAGACAGGTGATAGCACCATCAATATGGTGATAGGTGCTTTATAAATATAAATAATATAAAAAATATAAATGTAAATGTAAATATAAATATATAAATATATAAATATATAAATATATAAATATATAAATATATAAATATAAATATCAGCCTTAGCTGAGATTCAAAGGAAGAGTCCAAAATCTGGGGCAAGCCACACAATGAATAGGGAGGATCAGGCATCACTGGGAAGTGAATGCTTTCTTAGCTCTAAGTGTGTGTGTGTGTGTGTGCCACTTTTTCCCCTTCTTATTAAAGACCTCTTTATGTATGTATTATTTTCTCTGTTGTAGAGGTAGAAATGAAGCGGGGGGAGAGGGGAAGGGGTGGAACAGGGACACTGCTCTGCTGGTAGCCCTTTGATTTGTCAGTCACCTGGGCCAATGTCTGCCTGATTTAGGAAGCCAGGCCTGGACACATCCCAGACTTGCCCTCATGGTCTGCTGTGCTGGAAGGTCTCCAACCTGGCGAGCGATGACACTAGTGCCATTTTTACCCTGTATTTGTGTGTGTCCCTTCACGTTGCATGTGTCCCTCATTATATCTGTAGGAAACTGAGACTCCAACCTCCTTGTCTATGTTGGGCTATGAGCAGAGGACAAAGCTGGTCAAAGGGGTAAGTAAGTCAAAAGCATATCTCCAGTTCTGCTGTAACTGTCTGCACACACTCATCATAATGCTAAACCCCAAGGTTAGCCCTGTTCTGGGCACTGTGTTCACCTCTCTACTTGCCACACCACCTTAGGTTCACATAGCAGTAGGTTGTCTTGTGAGTCCCAATCCCTGTGACTCTTCCTCCTCTGTTAAAAGGAGCTAAACAACTCTTTCATGTCTAGCTTAAAAATAAGCTGTGTCTGGAAGTCATCTATTTATGCCTTTTTGGTTGTAGTTTTATTGAAAAAGCTGGTATTAACATATTTATATTTTTATTCAACAACAGTTAGCTAATTTGTGCAACACAAAGAATGCAGCCATGAACAACAGCTTTCAAAACAATCAATCAGCTTTACCAACTTTACCATCACTTATTCTACACCACTGAAAGCTCAAATTAAAAAGAAAAAGAAAAGTTGGAAACGCTTACAATGACGATGTTAACTTTCCATACATTCAAGAAACCAGTAAACCGATCTGCAGTAGAGATGTCAAAGACAGGAACGGAATACTGGTCTTTGAAAGGTTTCTATTTATTTCCTCTGTAATCACTTCATGGTATTTTGGTTGGGCATTTCATTAGTTCTATAAAGCTCCAAAGATATATTTCTTTCTTTAATTTTAACGTTCTTTTTGGTACCCAAAGCTGTAACAGAGTAAGGTACTTCAAATGAAAACCAAAAAACTGTGGTATTTATTAAGATCTGCTTTATAATAAGTTATCTATAGAACTTGAGAATGTTAAAAGCTAAATATATGTTTTACAGTACTTCTAGCTGTAAATGTCAGTACGATCTGACAACATTATTTTTACTTGTTTTTGAGCTGCAAAGGTTAATGGAGGAGGCCAAAAGTGAAAGAAATTGTGACACCCTTGAAGCAGTAGTTTGGTATTAACAAGTTTTCTGTACAATTTACCACATTCTTAAACCTTTTCACAAGTGAGGGGAAAAGAAAAGGCAATTTTGTTAGATTTCATCAAATAAATACGTACATGTACTGTCCATGCCTTCTACAGCATATAGTGTCTTATAAACGCTCCCAATTCCCTTTCAAATGAACCTACACATTTCATACTGTATGTTTGGAGTGTCTGGGAAGTGATGCACATGTGTTTGTGCTTCTACACACAAAGTACACAGCATTGATCTAGAAAACTTCCAAGGTACAGAGTTCATGTGTTGTGCTGTCAAATAAAAGCTTTGTTTTATTAGTTTTTGTAAGCAGATTTTCACCCTTTCCACCCAAATGAAATTATAGAAGCATGCAGATCCCTTCATTGGTACATTCTCCACTTACCAAGAAATCAGTGCATAATGGCTTAGAGAGTTATTTTTTCTGAGGAGTTTTAATATGGGCAGATTAACAGGTCACGTGAGTTGTGCTCTTTTATTCATGGTTTGAGGAGAAATCCTTTGGGATATTAATTTTTCTGCCAGAGCTATTAGGGATGCAGCAGAACTTTCTTTTCCCGGATTAAGAGAACTCCCTGCCAGCTGCATTGTTCGCATATGATTCCTGCATGTGCCACACTGATTGTGTGTACTTTCCCTTTTATCCATCACTATTCATTTTAAACCAGAGATAGACCTAACAGTATGCATGTGGAAGGTTTGGTTGGGTTTGGAGCTTTTTATGTTTCATATTTCTTCAGGAATAATTTTGTCTCCCAGCAGTGGACTCATTTAAAAGTGTTAAAATTCACTGACAAGTGCTGCATCTTGCGGCACCATTCCTTTTACAGTTACCTTGCCTGTATTCCCCAAGGCCACGACTAAAATAACCATGCTGCAAACAACAAACAAGGGACTTTCTGAAGTGTCTAGCAGTGACGTAACTTTCTTCCCACTGAAGCTGACTGTTGCCTTCAAGGACAGCACTTCTAGCCAAGGTTTCCAGAACTCCAACCCCCAGATGGCAGGATGGGTTTGTATGTCAACTGCCAGACTGTGTCTGACCAGTCCAAAGTGGCAATACCAAGTTTTTACATAGTCCTCCATGTGATGAAGGTACTTGTTATTGTTTTGAATAGGGCAAAGAGATCTATGGAGAAGAAACTTCTTAAAGTAAGCCAGCTGAGTAACCATACCAGTCTGACACTCACTTGGGAAGTTGAAGCACAAAGCAATGTGAATAAATAAATAACAAGAGGGTGTTGTAAAGAAGGAAATGGGAAAGGTGAGACAGGGCAGCTTTTCACTGGCAGGGATTCTGCTTCCAGGTATAGGTGTCATGAGGCCACTTCCAATGTGCCACAGGGTCTAAAGGGATGTTGCTATTCATTCACTCAAAACAGGCCTGGATTAGTTGAAAGAGGTAAATGCTACTGAAAAAAATAATGGAGAGATCGAGGCAAAAAGCTCTAACAATGTGGTAAATGCTGTGGACTGCAAAAGCAGGCAGGGCACTGGAAGAGCATGGCCCTGGGAGCCACTGAGACCCTTGAAAAGACTAATGGGAGCTGAGGAGCCTCAGCTCTCCTCAGGAACACTCCCAAAGTGAATACATACCCCTGTTTGTTTAAAGGAACCAACACAGACCACAGTACTGGATTTGCAGTCGTGCCTTTTACTCATACAGTTGCAGTGATGGAAAATTAGAAGTAGTTGGCTTGCCACCAATAAAGATACAGGCTGAGGGATGAAAGGATGCAACCTACAAATCCCACCACAGAAGCCACAATTTTTGTGAAGATCACATCCTTCTACAACTCTCAAGAGGCTGGTTTGTAAATATAGAGGGATATTGATAAATCTAGTGCATTTCTGAGTTCACTTTATCCTGAAATATGTACAGATTGTTTGTCGCTGCTATAGCAATGATGTTCTCGGTTGGGTGCCATGCTGTGTGCAAGATCTTCTTAGTAAAGTCCAAACTGTCAACACTGATGTCATCTTTCCTTCGTTTGCCTCCGACACAGACCCTCCTGGGCTTGAGAATAGCTCGTGGTTTGCTGCTCTCTCGGGATGCCTCCAAGGTCACATCGCGCTTGGTGTTCCGGTCAAACATTCGGAAGAAGTTGTTATATGCACCGGTCATTATCACACTGCAGGGAGAGAGAAAGAACAAGAACAAAGAGTTAAACAGCATTGTGGGAAGTCAACTTTGATGGGCTCAAGACAGCTGAGCTTTGACCTCAGAATGAGACAGTTTCTGGCTTCAGCTGGGAAAAGGACATAAACCAGGAGTTTCCCCACTACTCCCCAGAGTGTGCAGTTTTCTACCACTGTCTTCCCCTTTCCTTCTAGAGTATTTAATGAAAAGTACAGTTAACCTGAAGCATGCAGGAATGTAAGGACCATAATATCATGAGAGTAACTTCAGAAGACAATAGAAGTAATATGTCCTAAAAAGTTATTTTTGATAACCCTTCAGCTTTTTACAAGTTATTAAGCACAGCTACAGGTTGGGCAAAGAGGAGATTCAGAGCAGCCCTAAGAAGAAGGACTTGGGGGTGGTGGTCGATGAGAAAATGAACATGAGTCAACTTCAGTGTGTGCTCGCAGCCCAGAAAGTGAACTGTATCCTGAGCTGCATCAAAATAAGCGTGACCAGCAGGTCAAAGGAGGTGATCTTGCCCTTCTACTCTGCTCTTGTGAGACCTCCCCTGGAGTTTTATGTGCAGTTCTGGTGTCCTCATCGTAAAAAAGGACATGGAGCTGTTGGAACAAGTTCAGAGGAGGGCCACGAGGATGATCAGGGGGCTGGAGCATCTCCCATATGAAGACAGGCTGGGACAGTTGGAACTGTTCAGCCTGGGGAAGAGAAGGCTGCGTGGAGACCTCATAGCAGCCTTCCAGTATCTGAAGAGGGCCTATAGGGATGCTGGGGAGGGACTCTTCATTAGGGACTGTAGTGATAGGACAAGGGGTAATGGGTTCAAACTTAAACAGGGGAGGTTTAGATTGGATATAAGGAGGAAGTTCTTTACTGTGAGGGTGGTGAGGCACTGGAATGGGTTGCCCAAGGAAGTTGGGAGTGTTCCATCCCTGGCAATGTTCAAGGCCAGGTTGGATGAAGCCTTGGATGGCATGATTTAGAGTGGGGTGTCCCTGCTTATGGCAGGGGGGTTGGAACTGGATGATCTTAAGGTCCTTTCCAACCCTAACTATTCTATGATTAAGGATCATTTATTTCAGGCTCTTTCCTTTCCCCAGAGCTTTGCCTTTTCTTACAGCTGAGATTTACCATGATCCCAGAAAAAGCCTTTAAAAAAATTTCCATGTATTTCAAACATTTCGATACACTAATAAGATTTATTATTGAATTCTGTATTGTAATGAATAATTTGAAGTACTTAGAAATGTTCTGAAAAATTACAGAGGTTGCACAAGTAAATTCTTTCCAGAATGATCCCATTTCCTTTCTGAGACCATAGACCTTGCAGGTTTCAACACCATTAAAATTTGTATTTACAGTGCTGCTTAGAAATAAATGCATTGATAAACAGCATTCTGTCATCTCTTCTATGAAGTTCGAATGAAGCTTCAAGTCAGGATATATTTCTGGGTCTGGGAGAAAGGGACAGAAAGCATCCCTCGATCTGTATACAAATTACCCCATTAATCAGCTTGTAGTTTGAAATAATGGATTGCCAGTTGCTTCATTCCCCCTGTCCCTAGGGGAGAATATTTTGTCACTAACTTTAATGAATTCAGGATTTCATCCATGGCCCCCAGGTTATTGGATTAGCATAATCATGGGTTTCAGACCCTTGTTCGAAAGCTCATCCCCTTGAACTTTTTCCATATGCAAAGACATGCTCAACAATCCTGTTTCAGCCACAGATAGGAAATCTTTTCCAAATTTCCATTCTGGAAGTGGGCATCCACCCCAAACAGTCAGGTCTCCACAGGAAAAGCTGCACAGTTCCAAAACTCAGGCAATCAGGAACTGTTTGCCTTTCTAGTACAGCCCAAGAGAGCATGCTTCACCTGCTTCACATTTAATAAACTAAAATCCATCTCAAATGACAGTTGCTTTAGCACTCTGCTGTTGTTTCCCACTTGGGGAGAAGCTGTGTTGAGCAGCACACTCACCAGTGAAGCACACCATATGCAATCATGGGAGAATTCAAAGGCATAAACTATTCTCTGCACCATACAGAAGCTCACTAGCTGATTAGATTAGATGCTCCTGGATTTAGGAGCTGTCTTACACTATGTGCACAGCCTCCAGCCAGTGTTGCTTTGATCTCATTTGGGGACATTAGAAGCTACTGTAACACAAATGAATAATACACTGAAAATGGCAGAAATGGGAGCTGTGCAGCTAACTGCTCCTACCCTACAGCTACTGACTGACAGCAGCTCTGCTCACTTCAGAGCCACTGCGGGGTAACTAGAGCGGGTGAGCTGGATTTGTACACTGTGAATCACTAACAGGACTGCCAGCTCCATCCTGCTTCCATGTTTGCTGATGGCATACCGGAGCGTGATGACAGCTGATTCCATGCTGAGCTTGTTATAGCTCCTGAAGCACTAAAGAAGACTGCTTCAGATCAGAAGGGTGTAGCACAGAGACACAGCACACACTGCCCTCAGCAACAGGTCACCTCCAGCCTTCACCCTGTTGGGAGGCTGCTTTACTGAGATCTCCAGGCAGCACACCACTGGCTGCTCAGTTTGGGGATGAGCAACAGAGACTCAGTCCATGTGTAGCTGCAGCTAGCCCTTGGGGTGTGTGAAGTGAGGTTTCCCTTACCTTCACCCTATCCACAAAGCCCTGTCACAATCCTGCTTAGTAAGGCACAATTTAACATCCCCACAAGCAAACAAAACAGGAGTCAGTGTGACAGCTTGATAAAACATATCCCAGAAGCTGCAGAAAGCCTATGGATCAAGATTAGTGCCCATTTCAGAAACTGAATCAACAGCAGTAAATCTAATCTTTCACTCCCTCCAAATCACCGTGTCTTGTCATTTACAGCTCCTGCTGTAATGGTTATTTGCAGTGTGAAAAAGTTGTGGCTATTTCATACCTCAGCACTAGCACACACAGTTTGTGATTCAAACAGCCCAGCTCAGCATTGTGGGCTTTCTCCCCTCAGGCAAAACTTGGAATCAGGTTCATAACACTGGAGCACCGTAGGCCATGGGCTGAAGAGCTGTGGTTCCAGGGGAGTGGGGAGCATCCCACTGATGAAGGCAGGAACTGTCAGGGGAGCAGAGTTCATGCAGGCAGAGTACCAGTGCACCAAATGCACAGAGTGGTATTTGTCAAGGATCTTATTTTAGGAGGTTTTGCTTGCAGTAAAACTGCCTTTACAGTCCATTTGCTTTTTAATTTCTTGAACACTCGCATCTTTTTAGAAGTCTGCTTTCTCCAGTTGGATTTACTGCAGTTATTTTTTTTAAACATATGTAGATGACTACTTTCCATGCTGGCCCTGTTTTTCTGCAGTTTAATGGCTCAGTAAAAAATAGCATTATGTAAATGAGAAAGTGCCCATTCTTGTTCAAGGTCACAAACACAGATGGATTATAACCTTACCTGCTGCTTAAAATAACAATGAAAGAGAGCGAACTAGGTGTAAGCCTGCAATTTATTCCTGTTCAGGAAAATATAATGCGCAATAATGGAATGTATGCAATACGGAGAAGTTTATATACATACATATATTAGAATAAAAACTGTAGCTGAGTACAGGAAGAGTCTGTTCTGTGTTCCCAGACCCTCCTCTGCACAGCAGTGTTATGACAAGTGCTTGTACAAAACCCTTGCAAGTGAGGCTGGTTCAAGAAATCAAACAAAGCCTCTCACCCAAAATGTCCCACATTAATTCATACGTGTGTAAGGAAGCAGCCCATAAAAGCTCTGCCTAATCACCTCTACTTCTGTTTGTAAAGCATGTAAAAAGTTGTGCTACCTGTGGTCAGAGGCACCACGATCTCAGCCATGCAGGGGTGTTTAGGATGCAGAACACACTCCAGTGCATGTTGAGGAGCAGCACACTGATAGCTCAGGCTGGAGCAAAGCTGCTGATTGATAGAATGTGCCCAGCTCAAACCACCACAGCTACAGGCAGCACGATTAAAATATAATAACTTTTAAGGCGGCAAGAAAAGCAAAAAAAAGGCAGGAGAAAACCCCGAATAGCAGTGACATGGCTGCCGCTGCTACACTTTACACACTGACAGCCTAGCTGGTGCTCTGGAAGCAGCAGCAACACCCCGCATGTGCAGAGCCCCAAGTGCATTCACACAGGTCCCTGTTAACCCTCCTGCACTGCCGCACCAGAGGAACATGTTTTCCTCTCCGCATGTTGCTGCTCTGCAAAGCACACTGAGTGCTCTGTGCTCCTCTTTTAGAGAACTTCCAAGCAAGCTCTGGGGGGTTCTGGAAATGCTCCGGGTATGAGTGCTCTGAGTGACAACAGAAAACACCGTTAACTTGCTCAGTGCAACTGACTCTGCACTGACTCTGGGTACTCTTTGCTTATTAATGATGCAATCTGAGCCATCTTACTGCCATCAAACCTCAATCCTCATGCAGGGCTGCTGTGGCCAAAAGTCCTTCCCTTTTTTGTGAATAATGTATTCTTGCAGCAAGTAAAAGGGGAAGCAGAAAACCCCTGTGCAGACCAATCCTATTTCAGACCAATCCTACTTTTATCAATTGACTTTTCTTCTTACTGCCTCTCTAGTCACCATTCTTTTCTTTTTCTCTCTTGTAACCCCTCCAGCTCTGACTCTGCCCTTTACTGCACTTTCCAGGTAGGTTTCCCTTCCCCTTTCCTTCCTTCTCCCCTCCCCTTCCTCCATTTCTCTCTATCCTGTTCTACACTTTTTAAAAAATACCCTATCTGTTTCTCTCTCTGCTGCTACTGAAGTACCCTCCTTAGCTTCATCCTGCTCCCTGCCTGTCCTGTCTCTTTTGCTTCACTTCATCATTTCACTTTCTCTGCTTCCCCCCTCCTTCCCAATCTCTTCATTTTACTTTTGAAGGTCCCACTGCTCACCCTCTCTCTGTAGTCTCCCACTACCTCCCACCTTGATTACTCTCACACACTGTGTAACTTGCTCAGCTCTCAAGAGTTTGTGGCTTCCATCCTTCTTTTAGCTGAAGGCTGGAGAAATGAGCTGTTGGGAAGGTCTCCTTTCTCATCACATACAAATCACTGGCAGGGATTTGAAAGTGTAGGTTGTGGCACCAGGGATGTTGGGATGCTGGGAGACCTGCAAGGCCAGGCTGGCCATATACCAGCTTACCATGGGGTGCAGGGAAGGAGAAGCACTGCTGGCTGTCTACTTTGCAGAGCTGCTATTCTTGCGAAGGGCTGTAAAAAAAGGGTTTGCATGCACCCATGTGTGCAATCTGCTTTACAGCTGGGCAATCAAAGTGCAGGCCTTTATGGCCTTTTGGCAAATTCTCTACTTCACCAACATTAAGGGCATCTGAATGGGATTACATCATTTGTACTAAACTGCAGTAAGATCTTCCATAACATTTTGGGGCACTGAGATTTCATCAAACACGTCAATCATGAGAACTGGTGTATCTGTCTTTCTCATATCTGTTATTCCCATACTTCACTTAGATTTCTTTATTGCAAGCCAAGCTCTTAGATGTCATCTATGCTACACACAATAGTTTTCATCGAAATTGTTCCAATCAACTGCCTTCTGGGATGTCAGGGTTTGCCCTGAAGCTCTAGGAGTATCAGCTGGAACTAAGGCTTGCTTGAAAACCAAACCATACTCTTTTCACATTGGTTTGTGCAGGTTTTGGTGTGGTTTTTTTAAAACCTTTTAAAATAATTTTTTGGTCTAACTCTGGCCCAAGCTAGACTTCCTGGATACACGACATTTTATTCAACTTTAGATTTCCACTGTCTGGAGAAATTCAGTTCATGTCATAGCTCACCTCCTTCACTGTTGCTTATGAGAGCAAAGAACCATGGGATGGTGTGGCAGAACTAATGCTGTGCAAGGCTCAAGGACTGGCACACACCAGGTTTAAGGATGATAGAAATACAAAGGCGCTCCAGCTAACCTACCCATCACTGTAGATGTGGCAGCAGAACATCACCATCTGAGGCAAGAGAGGCAGAAAGAGAGGCACAGAGAACAAACTTTAAACCTCCCAGGGAGCATGCTGATGCCAAAGTTTGAGACACTGGATTCACGGTTGTGTCACTGCCGTACAGCTGGTTGGTATAAAACTGGGAATAAGAACAGGGGATCCCCACGTCCTTCCAAGCTAATATTTGACATGCCGAGCCTCAAGAACAAATGATGTCCTCTAGTTCTCCAGCAAGGAGCATGCTGCCAGACAGGAATAGACTGTTAACATCTCATCCACTGGGACCTGCCAATTCCGCCTGATTAGAGTGAAGGCTGACGGATATTCCATGGAATGAATGACAGTTGAGTAGGAAAGGACTGACTGAACAGTTGTATGTGACTTCACTCATCTGCTTACAGCCTATCACTTATCATGATAGTATTCAGAAGTCTCCCTGGAAGGGTTCCCATACACTCATTGATATGAAATCTTAAAAAAAGTAATGAAGGTATTAATGTTATTTTTATCTTTTACTGGCTCTTTAGCACACAAACAGCTGCAAAGGTGCTAAATTCTGTGGTAAGGCTGAAATAACAAAATGCATTTGGTTGACAGTAGGAAGAAAACAGCATCTTGCAGGTCATTATTAAAAGACATGACTATGGAAGTGAATGGAAGAACTAAATTACATTGCTGTATAAATAGAGCTCACGTATTCTACACAGTCATGTAATGATGTATATACAATAAAAATGGCATGATTTTAGTGTAATATACTCAGCTAGAGATAATATGTGCTCATCTGGTTGAATTAGTGTAAGACCCCTACTTGACTCCCCCCCTACCACTGTTGTTGCCAAAGTACATAGTGATTAATGTGCCCTTCAGCAAATGAGATCGGCTCTGTCTGATTGTATTAGTTCCTGTTCATTGGAGTAACTGAGCATCAATCACGTTCTAATCAGAGCTCACGTACATTGATTTTTTTTGTAAACAGCCTCACCATCAGGTTCTGTCATAGCCCAAATTAACTCCTTAGTAATGACAAAAAAAAAAAAGGATTTTCACCTAAATAATAAACATGCTTTAATTTTTAACAGCAAACCTGTCACTTCAGATTGTCGTTGTAGCTTTCAAGTCTCCAAAGATAAAATTAACATGTTAAGAATGGTAGTTGTTATGTAGATATATGTATACATATATGTGCAGTACACTGTTACATACTGCAGCATCTCTTTAGAGTACCTTTTTTATTAAGTATTGCTTACCCTTAGCAGCAGTCCTTTTAAGAAAATATACATACCAAGAGGATCACATTGAGTGACCTTGCTGTCCAAATTAACTGTTATTTAAGAGTTACTGGTAGCCAAATATAATTTAACACCCACAAAAGATACCATCCTTGTAGTGTGTAGCAAAACAATACAATACTTGTTGTATACAGAAGCAAGAAGCTCAGATGTTCCTCAAAAGATTAACATCAGTGCTGATATATTTGACTCTTAGAAAGAAACAACTAAATTAAAGAGAACCCTTATCTTTTGTCAACTGTTGCCAACTACTCTACTTAACAGTTTCTTACAATCAAGAGCAGCGTATTGTGTTCAGTGACGGATTTGGTAATTGTGCATGACTACTAACGCATCAGTGTCTTGGCAGTACAATAAATGAAGCCCTCACAATCTAATGTTCCCACTTAATAATTACTCACTGCATTGATCTTTCTGATCTGCCAAGTAGGAACAAAAATATTAAGCTCACTTTAAATCCTTATATTGAATAATACTTCATTATTACCAGGCAACTATCCAGAGACAGGTCTTACAGAACTAATGAGGATGGAAGCACTTCATTTGACTACAGGAGACTGAGTCTGGGAACAAGTGACCATCCTCTACAAATCACTAGGAATTCCCATAAAGGATAAGCAAAGTGGTTTAAAAGGGTGTGAAAATCCGTGAATGTTGGAGGCTTTAGGGCTTCAAAGTATCACAATAACTAAATGATTTGATTGTGCTGTTCTTCTGTGCCAGATTTAGGCAGGGAACAGCACTGTCCATATTTCCAATAAATGCTTTAATTTTTGGTATTTCTAGTAAGATCAAATTCAAGCAGTAATCAGTCTGCTGAGATAACACTCTGCTAATTCATGCATGGGTTTGGGGGGTTCAGAGAAAAGTTAAACATAAAACTTCTGTGGGTCATTCCCACTTCCTGACCATATCAAAGCCATTTCCACAACAACAGCTGGTGCCCAAGCTGCAGTCGTAGCAATCTGGGAAGTATTTTGTCCAGTGGGGTCTAGCGAAGTAATTTAAAATGACCAGCAGTTTGTATCACAGGGGATACTCAATGCTGAGTTAATCCTTGCCAGAAAACACACTACCCTGGCATGCAGACAACAGAGATCACGGGAGAATATAGTTTTACTTGCCTAATAAATGATACATGGTAAAAGTTTATTTATTAGCAAATAAGAGAGAGGGAGATGGACTTTTGAGAAGGGCAGGTAGTGATAGGGCAAGAGGGAATAGTTTTAAGATGAAAGAGTAGATTTAGACTAGATATTAGGAAGTTCTTTACTGTGAGGGTGGAGAGATGCTGGCACAGGGTGCCCAGAGAAGCTGTGGCTGTCCCATCCCTGGAAGTGTTCAACACCAGGTTGGTCAAGGCTTTGAGCAGCCTGATCTAGTGGAAGGTATCCTTGCCAGTGGCAGGGGGTTGGAACTGGATGAGCTTTAAGGTGCCTTCCAACCCAAACGAGTCTGTGATTCTATAAAAACAGAATCTCTCCATTGGGCAGGTGCAGGATCCAAGCAAAGGAAAGTAGCCCAAGGGGAAGATGCCCCTTACACAGGGTACAGAATTACACTTTGTCTGCATCTGTGGAACACAGGACTGGAAGAGACCTTGTTCTGAACTTCCAAGTTCAGATACTTGCATTTTAAGCAATGTCTCATATAATTGCTTTCATAAATTTCCTGAGAACCTTCATGAAAACAATTGTGCTGCTTACGACTCCACTAGTCAGGACCAGAAGACTGTCACTGTCTGGATAGGTACAAACTATCATTACCTCTTCTGTAGCTATTTGCTGTTGTGTCATTCACATATATATACCTCCTTGACATACCTACTAGAAGGAAGAATAATCTTGGCTTCTCTTTTGCTAAGCTGATCAAAACCAAAATCCTCCCCTCTCCTGTCTTTAGAGCAGCTGTCCATTAGTTCCTCCACCTTGGAGATGAGGGACAACAAATGTGTAACTGCAGTCCATAGGTCTTTGAGTAAGACCCTAACATCATGTAGTTCTTTTTCTCTGCTGGATATCCCAGCTTTGCCCATTCAAGGATCATATCTGCCTTTTTCACAGCTGCCCTACACTCTGTTTCATAATCTTTGCCCAGTTCAGGGGGGCAGGCCTGCTACAAATACAATGAGATGAACTGGTTTTCCTTTTTCCAAATGAGAGGCTAAGTGAGCTGAAGGCACAGTTCCAGGCCTTCAGCATGTGCCAAACCTTTGCCTTTTGGCTCCTAGCATTGCTGAGCCAGGAGTCACTGTGTGCCATTCAAAATTGGCTCCTGTGCTCTCTTTCACATGCAGTTTGTAGATTGCTAATCCCTTCCACAGTCACCTGGCATATGAATGTCTCTGTGAGTTTTTTCTAACTGATAACATGAAGGTTTGTGTCTTCTTTTAACTAAAATCCTCACCCTGCATTATAATCTTGGATTTCATCCATTTTTATTATCCCATTCCTCTCAGCTACTCAGTTTTACCTGTACAATATTTCTACTCCCCAAAGTACTGCCATAGTTTGCTAACTCGCACTCTCTAACTTGCTGTGCCAATATTTCTCATTAAAATACTCAATAAGGTTTTATGTCCAAGATAAAACCAAGGAGCTCACCTTCAGTGCACAGGGAAAGGGACTACTCTGGTGGAGGTAGGTACCAGAAAAAACCTGTCATTTGGCAGCAGTTTGCAGAGAACCAGTGGGTGCTTGTGGCTGCCTGTCCTCGCTCCCCATTTCCAGTAAATGAGCTGAATTTGTGAAGCAGCTCATGTGTAAATAGAGGATCACAGAAGCTTCCTTAGTGTGTTGGTGGGGCTGTGCAAGTTGACAGCATTCTTTTAACTTTAGCAGCCCGCTTATGATTTTGGTGAAAACAGACAGAATTGGAAGAGTTTTTTCTCCCTAAGGCAGGAACCAAGATTAACAAGGTATATATACACCATGTATAAGGAGGTCAGAGGTACAACCCCACCAACATCCAAACACCTGAACCTGTGAAGATTCAAACTGTTTAGTGGTTTAGTGTGAGGTGTCCCTGCCCATGGCAGGGGGGTTGGAACTAGATGATCTTAAGGTCCTTTCCAACCCTAACTATTCTATGATTCTATGATGTGGAAAATAAACATGTGTAACACTTCACTTTCTGATCGCTCCCCACTATATGGACACTTTTGGTAAATGAAGACAGTGATGGACATAAAGATGGATTACCTGTCTGATCCATTCCATGCACATTCAAACTTGTCAAAGATGCAGTCATTTTCATAGAGGGAACACAACTTGCTCCTAAGGTAATCATGGACCTGTTTCAAAGAAAATAGCTGCTGTTATTCTTGGAATAAAACTAAATATAAAGCTCTACAACCAGCCCCCCCCACTCTGCTTTATCTCCCATGTTCACTTTCCAAACATGTTGCACAGATTGGTAGCCTTGCAGAACATGCTGTGTTTAAACCCTAAAGAAGCTATCTGTACTTTTCCACAGTCCAGTTAACCTGGTGCTACAGAATTATTGTTGCAGAAAGGAACAAAGCATACCTCCCTCAGCAGGCTGCAGACCACCCCTCTTCAACATATTTGCTTCCTGCTTGGGTGATTTTCTCAGTGTTAGCCTAATTCCCAAAGACATTTCACCAGCTGATACCCTGGATGTGCTAATTAATGTGCAAGAAATCTAATTTAAATAGTAACAAAAATGTCATATTCCAAGATAAGTGGAGTCTCACTTGAGGCAGAAAGAACTTGGCTCTCTTAAAAGAACCTGTAGTTATGGTATTACATATATTTGGGGAAGGTATTTCAGAAGTTAAATACAGTATGGTTGTAGTTGCACAGGCTGCAAAGTAGAACACTAATTTAGCTCAAGGATATCTTCTACTTGGCTGAGACTTAAAAACAACATTGTAAATTGTCACATATATTTGAAAAGTGGGACTAAGCAGCAGATCTCTCCTCTGGGCCACACATCTCTGCTGAACAAGAGTTACCATAAAGAGACAGCTCTCATACAAACTGCTTCAATCCTTTGCTGAATTTGATTAGATTTTCCTTCTGGATGATTGGTTTCATTCCACAAGTAAATAATGAGCTAGAAAATCCCTGCCTAGATGAATTTACTAATGCATTTTCACTCCTGATGCTTTCTTCTAGCTGTTGGAGGAATTGTAAAACAAAGACCTGTGGATGGCCTCTCAGAGCACACATACCAATCCCATAGCCAAGGGGCATAATTTAGCTCTGACATAGAGAGGTACTGGTTCTTGCTAGTCCAGGGAGACTGCTCCTGCTCATGGACGTTCAGTATCCTTCTCTGGCTTGAGGGCACAAACATTTCTTCTGGTAGCTTCTATCAGACCAGATGAGGGACAATGACCTTTCACTTACATTTTCTTTAACCCATTTTCAATAGCCAAATTGCACAATATCCTAGGAATATTTGTAATGTAAGGTTATTGAGGATTAGAAATGTTAGTTATGGATCAATTTCCATTAATAGATGAGTGACCACTGAATTGTGTATCAACAGATGTCTCATACAGCAATAATAGGCAAATGGTAGATGCAGATAATACATTTCACAATTAAATGCATTTACCCTCATGGTGAATAATAGGTCAGAAGACTTCAAGCAGTGATGCAGTTTCTTGCACCCTCTGTAATTAAATCCTTTCATTTTATCTTTACTTCAAGCCTTTCTACGTTAGCAGCATAACTTCCTTTATTATCTTTGTGAGCACCTAACCATTGGAAGTAATAGAAAGGTTGGGTAAGTCAGAAGGAAGCAGTTGCATTTGCCACACTGATTGTCATTTCTAGGTCTTCTTGTTACCATTTCCAGCAGCCATCTGTCATGACCACTGTCACGTATACACCCTTTGCAAAGTGCGTCCAAATCCACAGCTTGGAGCTGTGCCTTTCTATCACTCTGTCAAAAAGCATTTTGCAGTTCCTCCTTCAGATTTCTTACTGATCTCTTCAAGGTCTCAGGTCCTTTTTGTTGACTGACTGCAGACTTGCACTCCTGCCTTAGGAAACCAGCTTCCTCTTCATGTGGACCCTAAGACTGCTGTATTTGAACATATTTATATCCTCACAGTGACTATAAGAAACTAAGTGGAATAAATAAATTCTCTCCTTGTTTACATGTTCATCTGCCACTACCAATTTAGGGTAAAATCAGATTTCCCTTGTCTACTTCACAGAGTTCTTGCCACATATGAATAGCACTTGAATGTAAACCAAATCCACTCCTAACTGATTACAAAAGACATTCTCCTTTTCTTCACTGCCCTGTTTTAGGTCAGACTTTCATGAAATTATCTAGTAATACTGTGCTCCAAACTGAGAGAGCAACATGACTACACAGGGAGCTATTTCACTGGAACTGAATAGTCACAATCAGAAACTGCAGTGATGTGACACGTTAGTCCAAATCCCTATGCAACAGGCCCTGCTAAAAGTGAATCAAGCTATTATCAGCTATGAATGTGTTCACCTCTGGCTGTTGCTGGTATGGTTCTGCTGGGATGATTGACCTGGCAGCATCAGAAAAGCATCCTGTTAGGTAGGGCTGCCTTGCAGCATTCAAGCACTGCCCATTCCACTGTATTGCTCTTTTAGTGCTGCCCAGTGCATCATATGGTGCCTTTTTGCTTTTATGTGAAGCAAAACCAGGAGAAAATCATATTGAATCATTGTCAGCAGATATGTTTCAGCAAGGCTGCAACAGCTGCTCTATGCAATAGTATTCTTTTAGCCACAGCATTGATAAGCAAAAGAACTTGCGTGAGGAATCTTTTCTTGGTGTTACTAAAACTGTAACTTGATAATGAAGCAATACAGTTACAAACTTTGCTTTTTCTTATGACTCTGCAAGGATATCTCCTGTTGTGACCCTCTTCATGAGTCTGCAAGGATATCTCCTGTTGTGACCCTCTTCATGAGTCTCACAGCTAGATAATATCTAAGTGGCTACCATGCAGTGGATGAACTGAGAAATTCAATCTTTTAATAAATATCTTCTACTCTTTTAATGATATACATGTCATCATAATTATGCGCACGCATAAAGGCATTATCTGTTGCCTTCGGGTGATCTGCCACGACAAACTTTTAGAGAGATTTCCAAGTTTATACATGAGATTTAGGTATGTGAGAGAGAAACACCACTAAGACAAATTATTTAAAAGAGTAATTTATAACCCTTTTGCTTAAGAACAGAATGCTCTACTCTCTGCAGCTGAGAACCATGAAAGGCTGCCCAGAGCAGTTGGACTGTGTGAATCCTATGGAGTCTGATGCCATTGGCTTCCTAAGGCCGATGAGTGCCAGATTCTTCTTTAGTCCACTGTAACACTCAGCAATGCATCTGTGTAGCCTTTACATTCTCCACATGGAGAAGTATAACTTCCTAATTGCCACCACTGCTGGATGTCAGACAGATTTAAAGGTGGCCAGCTTGTTTCATAGCTACCTACATGAGGGAATATAAGCAGATGTCAGTCAAGACAAACAGGTTGGCTTGACCAGCTATTCCTCTCCAGGGACAAGGTTCAATAATCCAATCACATAAGTATAAAATAATATATAATCTAAGTTCCCCAAATCTGAGCTGTGATTCTGTTATATAAAACACAGTCTCGCCCTTTTCCTCCCACTCCATTTTCACAGAATATCAACATTTCTAACACATTTAGTATTATGAGTGCTGCCATTTTCAGAGGAAAACAAATTCTGTAGTCTTAAAGGTATAGAGGCTCAGACTTTCCAATACTTACAGGAGATACACTGACAAGTATCCACTGAAATATAATGGGTGTACTAGATAACACTTGGGCCCACTTTCTCTACTAAACACTACCTGATAAATATCCCCAACATCACTGATGTAAAATTTCAGTTGTTTTGACAAGACATGCTACCAAACTCTCATTATATGTTATTTTAAATCAATCTTAGCTATAATCATTGTGAACTACCATACCGCAGCTGCCATTACATAGACAGAGAAAACAAGGGATTGTTCCAGTACTGTCACAGGACTGTCTTAGTAAACCCTACAAGCCAGATAAATGATGTTTTTCCTGCCTTGCATACTTTTCTGTAGGTAGCTTAACAGTTTTTCTCATTGTGCTTTCATAACAAGCAGTTTCTGTGTCACAGATATATTTTCCTTCTTCAAAGCAGAGTTAAAAAATGTAAGCACAGCCTTATATTGCCAAACAGAACAGATGTCAGAGTACAAGCTCAGTGCTGGCTGAAGCCACTGGCATTTTGTCTGGATAATATCACAACGAATTCCGGCAACCAGATGTGTCTATCTGGCATTCAGGAACTGCTGTGTCAGTGGTGATGTCAGGGCTGAGCACTGATTGCTTCTAGAACTAGGCACAAGGGAGAAATGCATAGATGCAGTTTTTAAATGAAGTTCTGAAATGACAAAGGTATAAACTCTCAGCAGACCCAGCAGGAGCTGAATGCTAAGAACACGCAAAATCCTTTTCTCAGTTACTTTTAAATGTTAATAGTGAAATACATCATTTGAAAACGGATGCCAAACCAAAGAGACAATTTCCCTTGTTAGAAGCATGATTACCTTCATGAATCCAATCCACAGTGAGTGCTACTCTGGCTTCCCAGGCCATACACTTCCTTACTAATGCTGAAGTTACCCTTTTCCAACTACAGTGATGACACTGTGAGGATTTTAACCACAGCTCTCTTAGCTAGTTGATCCTCAGACCAAGTAATGAGAAGTTTAGGAAAGCATTCCTAAACATCCCAGGAAAAAACTGTGTTTTTGAATAGTGACCTGCTTTTATACTGCTGCATTTCAAGACGTAGGAGATACCTACCTGGTATGTTTCTACAGGCTTCGTTTCCATGTTCAGATCCCAAACTTTGACGGTGAGGTAATCTCTCGTTAGCATGTATCTACCACTGTGACTGAATTTGACATCTGACACTGAAGAAATTATTTCTGAGAAGAATGATCTGTTACTGGGGTCTTCTGGTTCTTCATAAACTGTTGAAAAAAAAAAAAAGAAGCAAGAGAGAAATTAGAATTCTATCAAAAATTTCTCTGTTGTACAACCAAACTGTGCATTTTCTCCGAAACATGTAGTTCAATGTACCAAGGAACATGATACAGAATGACCTATATTCCATATAGATATATGCACTTAAATTATTCTTTATATAAAAATACAAATTGTAAGCTTTATGCCTTATAATTAACCTTATAGCTAGGGGTCCAAAGCATCACTTCGGGAAATGGTGTAAATACAGCAGTTAGCTGACTACAGCTACCTATAGCAAGGCAGTTCACCTATGGTCATCCTTTCTGGGGTTTGCACATCCTCTTCCCTGTCTTAACCAAAATCCAGGTGTCCCTGTCACACGAAAGGTGTACATGTGGTCTCACAACAGGGTTGGCATCCACAGGAAGGGTGGTTACTCAAAGCCTGCCCTGGCTGCCAGAGCCAGCTGGCCAGTCTGCAGGCTGCTCACTGGTCATTGTCTCAAGACGTCTGAGACTAAACACAACAGTTTTGAAAAGCAATTGCAAACTGCAATTACCTCTTCCTGAGAGGTAAGCGGAAAATAGTGATTTACCATGTGGATACATGGACTGCTTAGTTGATGTGCAATTGCTGACAGTTCTGGAAATAACTAACCTCACTGTATATGCTGGTTAGCTGTTCTGTGCACTGCAGAATCCAACAAGGATCACAAAATATTGCATACAGTATTTCTATACAGGGAAATCCAGCTCCTGCAGCTAGGAGGTGGTCATTCCTGCTCAGCTGTACACAATAATGATATTGGATGACTTACATTGAATTGGAGGAACTTGAAGCAACTGGTACTAGTGGGGTACTTCAGGTGTTACAGGTCCACCAAAGTCTCTCCATGGTCTTCCATTTTGGTTTTCCCCAGAATGCCAGCACTAACTCTAACCCTGCCTACCATATGCCTACAGCAAGCCTGTTGTCTTTCTGCAGCTATCTGTGGCCATGTGATCCAAATGATCTGTAAGGTAAACTTTCTGCTGAAGTAAGGCTTTCAGGATGTTTCAATTCTCACCAAAATCAGTGGGGTTTTGGAAGCTCTGTCTAGAATACTCTTTGAAAATTGGCAATTTAGAGTGTCATTTTCAAGTCTCAAAAGCAGGTGAAGCCATGCGATGAGACATGAAAACATAGAATCATAGAATCACAGAATAGTTAGGGTTGGAAAGGACCTTAAGATCATCCAGTTCCAACCCCCCTGCCATAAGCAGGGACACCTCACACTAAACCATGCCACCCAAGGCTTCATCCAACCTGGCCTTAAACACCAACAGGGATGGAGCACTCACAACTTCCTTGGGCAACCCATTCCAGTGCCCCACCACCCTAACAGGAAAGAATTTCTTCCTTATATCCAATCTAAACCTCTCCTGTTTAAGTTTGACCCCGTTATCCCTTGTCCTGTCACTACAGTCCCTAATGAGGAGTCCTTCCCCAGCATCCCTATAGGCCACTGACAGTAGAACAACTTCTTACTGTCAGTCAAACAGAGGTTTTTTGTAGTCCAATGGAACATTTCTCTCTCAACTAATTTACCTATGACTATGATTCAGGCTATTGAAAGCAGCAAGGTTACGGTTTCCATCAGGTGAAATAATGTTCTGATGAAAGTTAGGGGTGAGCATGTGGGTGAAATATGTGTGGTAATGCAAAAAATGATGGGCAATTTTCTTTGGGGGTGGGCAGTGGAACACAGCCAGGCATGAACATGAGAATGAGGTCTATATTTGAACATGTACCACACATCGACATGGTAATAAACTACTTCAAAAAAGGGGAAAAACTTACTTTTCTTTTCAGACAGGCTGTAAACGAACAACTTTAAATAGCTCTGTAAAAATTTGCCTAGACATTGTGCAAAGCAGGTATTTTGTAATTACCCTGTCAGGTGTTCAATAGAAGCCTGACGAGCACAAAGCAATTATCATTTCTCATACCTCTTCCCTTTAATCTGTCCAAACTCTGTACTTGGCTGGCAGGAACTTAATCTTCCTAATTATGATGTGAAGTTGCTGTTAAAATCAGGAAAGAAAAAAACACTAACTGAACTACACCTTCATTTATAGCTGAGATACATTTTCTTGGCTCTGTGTGTCTCACCCAACTGATTAGGAGTAATATTTGTACCTGGATACTCTGTATTTTATTAATTAATGAGATTAAACCATTTCATCCTTTATCTGCAGTGTTTATTGCTTTTCTATTCTTACCGCAGTAAGTATTAGAAAGACTTAGATTAATTAACTGCAGAAACTAATGCAGGCATGAAAGCCTTGTATCATTACAGAAAGAAAGATAGTAGTAGAAATTTTAGTAGCAGCAATTCTTTGCAGACAGTTCCTATAGTCAGCATAACCAAGCCAAGAAAATTGTTACAGGAAATTAAGCAGCAGCTCCCAATATTACAGAGAAAGCTTAGCAAGCAGCAGCAGATGCCTGAGCAACCAGAACAAGGCACTGGCCTCAGTAAATGAGATACAGTGTTCTTGGGTCTTGGCTATTTCTGGTTTAGAATTGATGTAAGGGTATGCATACACTGCAAAAAAAAGCATAATGTTCATTCAATTTGGCTACTGCAAGTTGAGTAATTGGAGACAGAACAGCAGTAACAGCCACATGATTTGGGCTTCAGTTCAGGCAAGCAATTGAAATTCAATCCTGGCTTCCTCAAGCTGATAGAAGAAAACATGGTGCTTGCCCACTGTTTGCAAAGCCTGGCTTACCAGCCTGCCCTGGAAACACACTTTCTGTTCACTACAGTTAAGACTTATCTTTTGGAAGCCACTTTTATTCCAGGGGGCAATCTGCACCCAAAACACCAACCTTCAAATCTAGCATACTTTTCTGTACCTAAATGAATCTCGTTAGACCAGGACCTGGAATCAGAACTTTACTGAGATTTGATTACAAATTCTATTAAACTCTTTGAATATTTTTATTAATTTCTTAATAACTAAATCTTGTAATGAAAAAAGGTATTTAACTTTCATTAATATTGTTCTTGATGACCTTCACAGTGCTAATTATATGAAAGACACTAAGCTACCTGTCTGGTTGCAAACTAATAAACATAGGAATCACAGATGGTTTGGTGTGCTGAGCTTTAACATGACACTGCTCAGACTCAAATATGACCCTCATGACAGGACTGTGGAATAGAGAAATACCATGGGGATTATGGAGAGAGCTGAGCATATCTCTGAGTAAAGCCAGTGTTGGAGTGCAGCCTTCAAGGAAGGCACCAGTCGTGCTCCTTACTCAACTGGCAGATACATGGGTAAGACGGGAATTCTGCTTGGGGCTCTCATCAAGCTTACGTTGCACTCTGGGTGCTGCCACTGCAACTCCCCATTTATTTTGATGTGGGATTGATTCCACAAACTTGAAAGCTGTATGTTTTGGACAATGAAAAAACCCCAAACAACAAACTAATCTTCAAATTCAATTCTCAACAAGAACTAATGGCTGACAAATACTACTGGTATGCACGTGAATGTAACTTTTCTTACACATCTTGGTTTTTTAGTTTTACATTAATTGCAAAAAATGTGATACTTTGAAATCCCACTATACAGGCCTGAAGAGAGACCAGGTAGTCACTGATAGTACCTTCCTCTTCAGCTTTGCCAGCTACTTTTCACTGCAGTACAATATTCCATTTTCCCCTAATACACAATTGGGAAAGAGGGGTATCAAACTACCATTATCCCAACGATAGCCAAAAATAACTCAGCCTCAGAAAACATAAAACCCCACGTTCTCATAAAAGATTTTCCTCTTTGTTTGTCCTGTTTCCAAAGGTGCACATTTTTGATGGAGTCATCGCTATTCTCCAGACTTGAGCACCACTGAAAATTCATCTGTAGTTTGCTGAGCAGAGCTTTAATCACTGCAGGGTACAAATTCTGGCATATGTGAACTTTAAAAAATAATAATAATGCTAAAAGTGGCTCATATGGTGGGTGCAGTGTCACAGTCTAATGTAGCATACAAAATTGTATTCCTTCCAAAGCCCTTGCAACAAGAAGTATACATGATTCTCTACATTATACTATAGGACCCCAGTTAATGCCTTGGCATTAACCAACCTCCAACTTTTCCTTTTATTTTCACCTTTTGCCTGGATCAAATAAACACACCAGCACTCACAGCACTGCTACAAGGCAGATGGTTCCAATACACCAATAGGAGTGTTTTTAAATACACAAAGAATAATGATCTATTTAAAGGGAAACCTCTGGGTTACACAGGTACACACACAATAGGTGGATTTCAACTGGTCCTGGAAATACTGGACCAAGTAGTCTCTCAGTGGCCTTTAAGCTCCATAAACACAGAAAACAGATGCAGTCTCAAACCAAACAGTTCATCATCTAAATTAAGTCTCTCTTCTATTTCAAATCCCACATGAAAATGGCTGTAGTACCTCATTAAAATGTACTGGAAAATGGTACTTTGAAACCTATAGAATTTTACCCATCTTTACAGACTAACCACAGCAACATGCAAAAATAACAAGAACAAATATGCTCTCCTGATAGCTGATAAATACTTTTTAAACATTCTTTTGTTTTATGGAATATGTTGTTATACTAATTGTTTCTCACAAACATGATCCTAAGCTAAAAATCTTAGTAATGTTTTCATTCTACTCTAATGTGTTTAGATGACAAATTAGCACCACTCCCCAGGACAGCTGTGATTTGCTCTACCATATATATTTCATAAAGTTTAGTATAAAAACCCCATAAGCTAAATTAATTGAATTTATTTTAAAATACTAGTCATATCCATTTATTTTAAGTCCATGACACAAGCTTCAACACAGAAAGCATTAATTTTCTATGTCATTTAATTTAAGATACGCTCACATCACATGCTACTATGTGTAGTTCTGGTCTTATCTCTAGTGTGTTAGACACCTCAAGACAACAAAAAAGTGGGCAACAGCAATGACCAGAAGTATCCAGTTACTTCCATGCAGGGAATAACTAAATAGACTGGGACTCCTCAGACTAGGAAAGACCGAGGGGTTTGTAATTAAGAGTGGCATGGAACAAATAAATAGGGAATGACAGTTCACTTTGTACACTGTCTCTTCCAATCAACAAGTAAGGCTCACCAAGTGAAGCTAGGAAAGGGTTAAGTACAGAGCAGATACCTCCATACCATACCAATTAAGCTACTAAAGACTTTACTGAAAGATATTGTGAATGGTAAAAATCATACCCAGGTTTAAAAGTAACTGCACAATTTTAAGAGAAACGAAACAAAAAACCAACCCTCAAACCCAAATTGCAGAATCACAGAATCCTAAGGGTTGGAAGGGACCTCGAAAGATCATCTAGTCCAACCCCACTGCGAGAGCAGGGTAACCAGAGTACATCACACAGGAACTTGTCCAGGTGGGCCTTGAATATCTCCAACGTAGGAGACTCCACAATGCCCCTGGGCAACCTGTTCCAGTGCTCTGTCACTCTCACAGGAAAGTAGTTTCTCCTGATGTTCACATGGAACCTCCTATGCTCCAGTTTACACCCACTGCCCCTTGCCCTGTCACTGGACATCACTGAAAAGAACCTGGCTCCATCATCCTGACACTCACCCTTTACATATTTGTAAACATTGATGGGGTCACCCCTCATCTCCTCTTCTCCAAGCTAAAGAGACCCAGATCCCTCAGCCTCTCCTCATAAGGGAGATGTTCCACTCCATCATCTTCGTGGCTCTGCACTGGACTCTTTCAAGCAATTCCCTGTCCTTCTTGAACTGAGGGGCCCAGAACCGGACACAATATTCCAGATGTGGCCTCACCAAGACAGATTAGAGGGGGAGGAGAACCTCTCTTGACCTACTAACCACAGCCTTTCTAATGCACCCTAGGATGCCATTGGCCTTCTTGGCCACAAGGGCACATTGCTGGCTCATGGTCATCCTCCCATCCACCAGGACCCCCAGGTCCCTTTCCCCTTCACTACTTTCCAGCAGGTCAACTCCCAACCTGTACTGGTGCATGGGGTTGTTCTTCCCCAGGTGCAAGACTCTACACTTGCCCTTGTTGAACTTCATCAAGTTTCTCCCTGCCCAACTCTCCAGCCTGTCCAGGTCTCGCTGAATGGCGACACAGCCTTCTGGTGTGTCAGCCACTCCTCCCAGTTTGGTATCATCAGCGAACTTGCTGAGGCTGCACTCAGTGCCCTCATCCAGGTCATTGATGAAAATATTAAACAGCACCGGTCCCAGCACCAACCCCTGAGGGACTCCACTGGTCACAGAACTCCAGCTGGATTCTGCCCCATTGACCACAACTCTCTGTCTTCTTCCTTTCAACCAGTTCTCGATCCACCTCACTACCTAATCATCAAGCCCACACTTCCTTAGCTTATCTATGAGGATGCTGTGGGAGACAGTATCAAATGCCTTACTAAAATCAAGAAAAACCACATCTACCACTCTATCATCATCCATCCACCTAGTTACTTCCTCATGGAAGGCTATAAGGTTGGTCAAACATGACTTCCCTTTGGTAAAACCATGTTGGCTGCTGTTCATGACCCCCTGATCCTTGATATGTCTAGAGATGGTGTCAAGAATAAGTTGTTCCATCACCTTTCCAGGGATGGAGGTAAGGCTGACCGGTCTATAATTACCCGGGTCCTCCTTTTTGCCCTTCCTGTAGACTGGTGTGACATTTGCCACCCTCCAATCCTCAGGCACCTCTCCCGTTTCCCACGACTTACCAAAGATGATGGAGAGCAGCCTAGCAATGACCTCCGCCAACTCCCTCAGCACCCTTGGTTGTATTCCATCCAAACCTGTTGATTTATAGATGCCCAGATTGCTTAACTGATCCCTAACCCAATCCTCATCTACCAAAGCAAACTCCTCCTTTATCCTGACTCCTTCTGGGGCTCTAGGAATCTGGGGCCCCAGGGAGAATCTGCAGGAGTAAAGACAGAGGCAAAGAAGGCATTCAGCACCTCTGCCTTCTTTATATTCTCTGTCTCCAGGGCACCCACCTCGTTCAGCAGTAGGCCTATATTACCTCTTGTGTTAGTTTTATCCACTATGTATTTGAAGAAGCCTTATCTATTGCTCTTAACCTGACTCGCAAGATTAAGTTACAAGGAGGCCTTAGCTGTCCTAATTGCCTCCCTACATCCTCTAACAACTGTCTTATATTCCTCCCGAGTGGTGAGCCCCTCCTTCCATAATCCATAGATTCTCTTTTTCCACCTGAGTTTGCCCAGCAGTTCCTTGCTTAACCATGCTGGTATTGAGTATTGTTAAATGCAGTAAGCTCACTTTCACTAAAGTCCCCACTTTCCAACTGCAAAGTGCAGTCAAATGTTTCCTGTTGATGTTTCTATTGCCCCATCAGAGCCAGAATACTGGGCTAGAAGCACCTCTGGTCTACACAGGTATAGTCATTATTATACATTGCTAATAAAAAATAGAACATATCATATAAAAAAGTACCTGAGCAGATTCTAAGTGAATCAAAACCAACTGCAAAGTTCCTTTTTAAATTCGTAGTCTCCTTCTACCTTTTAAAGCTTCATGGTTTATGGTAACAGTTTGATTTACCAATATTACTCAGTATTTCACTATCTCTGAATGATTTATTGTTTGTCATTAAGGCAATCCACTCATATTCACCTCCTTCAGAAATTCTCTTTCAAAATCAGGATGTTCTGTGAATATGACAATTTTGCCTTCATGGTCTATTCTGCTTAATACAGCTATATACACGTGTGGGAATTTTTGAGTCCACCTCCATAAGCAATCTAAAATACAATTTTTTATAACACATTATTTTATCCTTCAGTATAAATATCTAACCACAATCATTTAACTTTTTATATTAGCATAGTCTGTGATTACTGATCATGTTTTAAACTGAAAAAACAGAATGTTTTTATATTTCAGTTTTCCATTTGTTTTTATATAATTCAGGTTCTGACCACTTAGATGCCATTTTCCTCCTGTGAGTGAAAGCAAATTTCTGAAGCTACCTCCACACGACAAGGCTGAAATTCCATCTCCTGTATAGCATTCCTTTATCCACTGACCCAATATTAAAACCAGACTTCTCATCAATACCTCTGGAGAGTATGGCTTTTAAAAGTGAGGCCTCAAATCAATAGTTAAGAATCTGTTTCACCATCTGCAGCAAGTTGCTGCAGCTTGTCACAAACCACAAGGGATGGTGCATTAGCGCTGGAAGGCAAAGCCAGATCAATAGCTAAAGATCACTGGAGGGCACCTTCACTACAGAGTAGCTTATATTAATGTAACTTTACCAGTGAGTTTGTTAATAGAGAGAGACGGTGCTTAAGAGACCAAGGAAGTGATAAAAATGCAAAGCTAATCTAGAAGATCAAGCCTCTTTAAACCTTAGTCTCACAAAGACTTATGTGCGTGTTTAATGCCACATGTTGTGAACAATCCTATGGAGTTAATGGGACATAAAACTACTACTCCTCTAAAGCCAAATTCATGCCTAAGTCTTTCCGATCCCCATATACAAGGTTAGTGACAACTGAGTTTTTTTCCCCCTATGAAATAGGATTTTGAAAGAATAATGTTGGCTTTATGAGGTGTTGAAAAACGGTATTTGTCACTATTAAAATACTAAGCAAACAAAACAGGAATTTTAATAGACTGAATAATTAAAGCAATCTTACAGAAATTATTTGCTTTATCTCTGTGTGGTTGGTGGAGAGGGGTTAATGAAACACCTCTTCAATCATAAATCATTTACCATCGCTTCAGGCTCTTCTCTTTCCTTTTACTATTTGATAGTAGGTAAATCAGGGTGGGTTTTTCTCTTCCTCTGATTTAATTTTAACGTATCTTTTACAACTGGAGGAAATATTATATAGACATGATTGTATTTCTGTAGAAGCTCTCTGAATTTTCATTAGTCATGTTTTAAGTGTCTTTATTACACATTCATCCAAACGGAGCAGAATGGAAGCTTTGGAGCTCACGCTAAAGCCAATCTTATACCAAATTTCAATGGGATTCCTGCACAGGGGAGAATCCCTTTCAGGATCTAGTTTAGCATGTGTGAAATTGTAGTAACAGATCTTTAGTGACAGTCATAATTACAAAATTATCAGGATACAGGCACATTTTTTCACTGGGGATATAAAATCAGCAATGAATATCTGCCTTTGTAGTGCATGCTTATAAAATAAATCCAGAATTAGGATAAGGAGAACAATCTTTTACAAAAGCACAGTGAAAAATCATTACAGAGCCTCAGATAAGTTTCACTCCTGTCACATGAAACCTTGCAGATTTTGCCTTAAGTGGACATCACTTTGACAGTGGCCTCTCAATGCACAAAGGGAGAACAGTGGCTGTCTCCCTCTCAGATGATAACCTGACATGAGAACAGATGCACAAATGAAAAGCGTATTTTGAATGTAAGGCTCACACTGAAGAAAAACAAGATGTCTCTTTTCCAGAGACAATAAGCATCATTCATTTGGAAAGGCCAATATCAATTAGCAAATCCAGCAGGGATATTCCGTCACAGGCTTTTTTTGTGCATCTGGTTGTTCTCTGCTGCAAATGAAAGATAATCCATACTCAGTCAGAGGCCTGAAAGCTGCCTTGTCTCTGAAATCCCAACCTCCTTTAAATGACTGGTAAATATAATTAATTTAATTTTTAAAATTCAAAATATTCCAGGGACATTATCCTTGATTTCTGTTTTGGCTGCTGCCACGGTTTGGAATTCTTAAGTTTAAAATCAAAGGTAACCTCAAAAAAGAAACCCCAAACCATCAGATAACCAAATTGAGTTACACGGCAGACTGACAGGACAGTGGCATTTATCCTTGGAGAAGGCTGGTATTTCTTTCATACCTGGATTTCAAATGCCAATGTGGAAAAGGACTCTCAAGAGAAAAAAGACACCACCACCATCTTTGGGTCACAAACTAAACCTCAAATTCACTTTCCATTGTTCTGAAGACAATTTTATGCTTGTAAGATATTAATTATCCATCCTGTGGTATTGGGAAGGCACCAGCTGAGATGGTGCTGTTAGGAAAAAGAAAAGGTGACTATTAGGATTGAGTGTTATCTACAAATGCTTCTTTGGTCAAAGGGAGGGGGGCTCTAAACGACTCTTGTTACAGATCCAGATGTCAGAAGCTTGTGAAGTCTGTATGGAAGATGGAAAACATGAACTAATGGTGACAGAGCTTAACTGCACTATATAATCCCAAACTCCGTATTTTAAAGACAACCACAGCACACAGAGCAATCAGCTTGAATTTCCTTCTTCCTTGGAGTATTCTGTTGTAAATTTTGCACATGGGTAATGGATAATTAGAAATATGGGTTTAGCCTACATATACATATTAAGAAATGAACATGCAAAAACCCTTAAAGCAACATAACAGCATTTAAATAGATTACAACTTCTGAAGCATGCAAGGGCTTTAAGATATTAACGCTATTACACAGAATATCAATAGTAGTTATACTCAAGTGACTTAAATTTCCATGTTGTGTAACTACGAAGTTTCTGTTTATCACTTAAGACTGAATTTAGTAATTCTGATGAAATACTGAAAAAGCTCTTCCTTTATTTCTGAAATGCGCAAGCTCAGCTTTTCTTACCTGACTGCTGTATTAGATGATTTGCTGTAATAGCTATATGTATGTGTTTAGTTTACGAGCTGTTTGAAAGAATATTATCTTCATGCACATTTATAAAGAGCTCTGAATATAATGTTAGCAAGAAAAGATCAAAATCAAACTAGCAAGAATTCGTTGCATTTCATACTGCTGTAAGTATTTTTTAGGACGCTTTTACTACAACAGTGTCTTTGTCCTTGTCTTCCTTGTCACCCGACTCTCTTGCATGAGAGTTTAAAGAATTTGGGGTGGGGTGTAGTTCTTTTATGTTTTGGATGTTCCCAGCTAACTGCTCTAACAATGATACTTCATGCAGCTCCTAGCTTCTCTTGTTTCACAGCTGTCATAGATTTCCCATACACTGCCTTCTTTCTACACTGCATTGCCATGTATGTTGCCTGAATAACACCTCAAAGGTGACTTGGTAGTTTTGCCATATACACTTATTAAGAAGAAAGCTTCTGTATTATTTAAATTCATTCCCTATTTCTTGCTGCTTGAGTGTGGCTTTCATATCTGTTTTAAATCTTTACCTATCCCTCTAATACACTAAATAAGCAGAAGCATTAATCTCTTCTTTACCACCTTTCCAGAATATTTTGATGGAATTCTCTCCCACTGCTTGTGAAGTCTGATAATAGCATGGAACCATATTATGTATGTATCTCCCCAATGGTTATAGATTGGGCTTCCCTAGATACCCATTTGTAATGGCCACATATGTTTTGCTCCTGATTGCTCTCCCAGTATTGCATGATCTATTAAAGAGGTGTTATAAGAAGCAGTTACAGGTAGTCTATTAGAAAAACAACACATTTTATCACACCTTATCAGTATCTCAATGACCATTTAAAGCTCAGCTGTTGATATTCTTTCAATGCCTTATGTATAAATTTTGTGGTCTGAGATTATTTTTCTAAGGTACAGAGGTCTCCATTACATCTCATAACACAAATTGGCAGCTTGCTAATAAATCTCAGCATAGGCACCAAGAATGAGAAGATATGGAAGAAGTCTCTTCTCTCTTCCATGTCAGAGCCATGAAAGATTTGTTAAGAGAAACCTTGCAGTGTTGTGGTTACTAATGCTGAACAGAGAGATTTTGCCACTGAGGTTAGCAATCCAGAAATCTTCAAGAACACTATAATGTACTAACATCCTGTGCCAGTGGTTTACACTACAGATATTAGTGAGTAATTTATTTATACAGTATGGCACAGTAACTATTCATGGCAATCTCTAGTCTTGTACAGATGGCCCTTTCCCCAAAAGCTGCAACTGCATTTAGCCCAGCTATGGGAGATTTGGATAACAAAGGGGCTGAAAAAGGAATCAACCCGAAAGTTCAAAAACATATGCTCAGCATGCACATATTTTTAACAAGTTTTACATTGGGTCTTTTATCCCTAAAAATATGTATATCCATTACACTCTCAGAACAGTATCTGAAGTTCAGATACTATTACCAAGTGCAAGGTCCTACACCTGGGTCGGAGCAATCCCAGGCACAGCTACAGGTTGGGCAGAGAAGAGATTCAGAGCAGCCCTGTGGCGAAGGACTTGGGGGTGGTGGTCGATGAGAAAATGAACATGAGGCAACTGCAGTGTGCGCTTGCAGCCCAGAAAGCAACCGTGTCCTGGGCTGCATCAAAAGCAGCGTGACCAGCAGGTCCAAGGAGGTGATCCTGCCCCTCTACTCTGCTCTCGTGAGACCTCACCTGGAGTATTGTGTGCAGTTCTGGTGTCCTCAACATAAAAAGGACATGGAGCTGTTGGAACAAGTCCAGAGGAGGGCCACGAGGATGATCAGGAGCATCTTCCATACGAAGACAGGCTGGGAAAGTTGGGACTGTTTAGCCTGGAGAACAGAATGCTGTGTGGTGACCTCGTAGCAGCCTTCCAGTATCTGAAGGGGAGCTATACGGACGCTAGGGAGGGACTCTTCATTAGGGACTGCAGTGTATAAGACAAGGAGTAACGGGTTCAAACTTAAACAGGGAAGGTTTGGACTGGATACAAGGAAGAAATTCTTTCCTGTTAGGGTGGTGAGGCACTGGAATGGGTTGCCCAAGGAGGTTGTGAGTGCTCCGTCCCTGGTGGTGTTCAAGGCCAGGTTGGATGCAGTCTTGGGTGGCATGGTTTAGTGTGAGGTGTCCATGCCCATGGCAGTGCGGCTTGGAACTAGATGATCTTAAGGTCGTTTCCAACCCTAACTATTCTATGATTCTATTCTATGATTCTAACATAGTGATATTAGACTGAATTAAAAAGGTAGAGATGCATAGCAGAACATGAGGGTTTACAGTGACTATAGTCATGGCTGTTTTGGTTGAGAAGTGAAGTCAATGATGAAGAAAGGTTGAAAGGTGAGCTGAGCTAGGAGAGCAGGGTACTGATCATGCATATGCACCATGTGTAAAGCAACTGTAAAGAGAAATCAGATGTGCAGAGAAGGTACAGACAGTTGAGAAAATATTCTGTGGACTGTTTCTTATGATATGTCCTTTTTAGGTTGCTATGGGCTTTATATAATTAGTTTTGCTTGCCTCTGAGTACTGTAATCAAACCACTCCAATCAGCAGTACATGGGTCTATTTTAATGCTCTGGAAGTTCTGCTATCACTGTATCAATTTTGTATTGCACACATTCAGCTTCTCCATGAGCTTGACTTGAGTTCAGTGCAGCAATGCTACATTAAATGGCTATTTTCTAACTCATAGATCTGGAAAACGGGGTTTAATCAATGACCATTAGACCTTGCACTCCCTTCTGACATAAAAGTTCTTCTTTCATCCAGGGTTACTGTATAGTTATAGTAAGTTATGATTGGCATTTGGCACTGAATTACAGGGGCAAGGAGGCCTTATTAGCAGGAAAAAAAATGGAAGTATTATGGAACAAAACAATTAAGTGGGACAGGATACCTCACAGCGATGTGCCAGATTGTGTCATGCTTGCATTTCACTTCATGGTATTCAATTCCCCCTACAAGTACAAGGGGATACAGCTAACAAAGGTAAAACACTTCTTTGCTTAGGAGATTGTCCTTAAAAGTTATTTTCTGTAACTGGAGACCACATCCTAAGAGGTGGAACATGTGCACTCCTTGCAGTCAAAATGCCTAGTCATAGGCTCTGCACTACACTTACTTCAGTTAAAAAAACACCTTCTGTGCTAAATCTGTGCACTACTTATGTCTCTCTTAAATGTTCAAATGTTTTCTTCCTTCCCTCCTGCCTCTACTAAGTATCGCCTTCCTCAAAAGGTTCAAGGAGGAACCAAATGACATAAAACCTCTTATGTGCCTCTGGGCAGAGAATTTTTCCTGAATATCTTTCCCAATGTTTCAACATTGCAAAAGAAACTGAAGACACAATGGAAGTGTCCTGGAAGTCCCAGCCCTGAAGGTAGTTCAAGCAGAGCCACCACAGTTCATTCATTGGGTTCTCAGCTCCTCATAAGAACCAGCCACACCACACAATGCCATTGTCTGTTGATTTTCATCCTCAGAAGATCAGGAATAAACAGACTGCTTGCAGAAGGCAAAGTGCAGAGGAAGAACCATATTCTGTCTCACCTAGACTACAAAAAGCTGATAGCAAGATGCATTTCCTTCATCCTTTACTTTGAGAACAAAGCCTCACATTTTAATGTTTTGCTTCCTTGTTCTTATGTAGGTCTCAGGTATGAACTGTCATGAATTAGTGGCTCTGTCACATATAGGGAACGATGAGCTAAATTTTTAGGAAGGATCCTGACATTTTTAAATCCTGACAATGTTTTCAATATCTTGAATGCAGCTTAAGTGACAAAATGTACTTGATGGATATTCAGAACAGTAATTTTGTATTCAAAACAGTATGCTCATCTACTTAAATACTCCTCCCCCATGCACATTTCATTTGTTACAAATCATTTCTCTTTTGCTGGAGTGTTGTGGGTTCTTCGCTGATCCCTGCAATAAGAACCACCAGAGCGACCAGTCACAGACACGACTGTTATCAAGTTCATGGGTATCGGTATGGATGACAAAAGTTTCTTCCTTTTGCTGTTTTCTTTTCAACTGTGCCTGCAACTGAGAAGTTAACACACTGGGGTATGCAAACATCTACATGCTGTCAGTGAATAGTAAGACTTTAATGACACCTGGGACACAATGAAGCAGGGACTTACGCTTGGAATGTTTGTCACAGAGAGCCGATGCCCTCATGTCACAGAGTCTCAGGGATCCTTTGCTGCTGCTGTAGACAAAAAGATTGCAGTGATGGGGATGGAACTCAGAGGCTGTAATCACTTCCGTCAGGTCCTCCATATTGGCTGGCTTTATATCTACAATGTCTGAATGGAAGTTTCATTAAGGAAAATGCAGTTTGCAGGTCAACCACTAAATGACTCTTACTGCCTTCTTGAAGGAAGCATGTAAATGTCCATACATTTAATGCTTTTAGATAAATATACACTGATTTTTTGGCAGTAGGGTGTTTTTAATTTTCCATACCTGTCCCATTTACACCAAACTCAAAGAGCCACTACTCAGCAATGGCTTTGCAGCGCATGCCATTACTAGGTCAACATTTGTCCATGATGTGCAAAGACATCAAAGAAACAGTATTCCAGGGGATACAGAACTCACCATCATTAAAACTAACAGAGAGTAAATAGCTGTATCTCCTGTAGCTGCTATTGAAATCACTGCTCTATCCCAGATAATACTGATGGATAGGGAACAATGTACAGCTCAGATCTGCTCCCCCCAGTAAAGGCTCACTGGCTTCTATGATCATGCACCTTGAGCTAAAAAACACATAGCTTAAGTTAAAAGCCTCCAACAATATATTTTTTTTGCAAACGCAAATATGGTAAACTCAGAAGCCATCAGAAACACACACATATACTGATACAATTTCCTTTCTAAAACAAATGTGCACAGTATTGCTTCTGCTATTTTAATACTTGCAAAAGAAGTATCTGAAATGGTATTCCTGGGTTTTTATATAAAGAATGCTCACTACTGTAATCAGTCTGAATTTCTGTGACAGAGAATTGTACACCTGAATATTTAAGTGACAATACCCAGAAGAAAATACAACAAAAATCTAGTTTCCTAAGCACAAACCTGTTAGTCGGATGACCAAAGATTATCTGCATCAAGTGTAGCAGACAAAATGCCCGTCCAACACTTATATATCCCCTCATACATATTACCTGCCTTAAGATTAAAAAACACAACCCTATTAGTACATATTTGGAGGAGAAGGCCAGCCTGTGGAAGATTTCTTATAAAGAAAAAATGAGAGAGTCCCATGAGAGGCTCTAAGAAAGCAGAAGATGCAGAAGAATGAAGTGAAAGAAGGATATATATGTGAAGCAGTACATTTAAATAAGATTGTAGATTTTCATACGGCCCTCAGCAATGCACTGTAGATAAGCCATCCAAATGTTAACAAATCCTTCGAACAAGGAGAAGAGTAACATTATCCTATTTTACTGACGAGGCTGTGCAAGAGGCAATAAAGGATTTGCATAAGATCACATGGGAAATGCATGACAGAACAAACCCAGACCTACTGAGTCCCTGTTCAGTGCCCCAAACACAAATCATTGCAGTGCCTGGATTCCCCAAACACAAAATTTAAATCATCTGACATTCAAAATTTAAACATCTCAGAGGATAAGATAAATGAGAAAATCTGTTTTACTGATGGCAAGAGAAATCATGTATCATGATACTAAGCCTGTTTCTGTTCCCACTGTGCCCACTTCCCAAATGGAAGATCTTTGATTGATTTCTGTGGGAACAGGGTACAGTCTGTCATCTTATACTTTGATCTTTCCCCAGAATACAGATCTGGGGCACTACATTGATAATTAAACATAACACAGAAGATTCAGAGATAATTATCTTGATGAACTTGCATAGAGAAATAACATCACACTGATTTTATTCTTTTGCATATACCAAGCGGTTTAAAAAGAAAAATATCAGCAAAACTATTAATATCTTGTGACATTTAATAACAACTGGGAATAAATTAATGTTGCATTCCAACTGCACTCCTTCTTACTTGCACTATCACATTTGCATCCATCTCCAAGAGCCCATCATGAATAATATTAGTGAGTGAATGTTAAGATGCAGCAACATTGATTTACCACTTTTATAAAGCATTGCTAAATATTCTTGAAAATCAACAGGAAAATACAACTTTTATCCAGTTATTTGTATTTGGTGAAACAGTCTCAAGCCAGTTCTACTTTAAGTAAAAACAATCTCCTTCAAACGACTGAACTGCTTTCAGGAGTTCAGAGAAATTACAGTAACTCAATACAAGAATTTCACCTCTCAGCAGAGATGAATAATTGCTGAGTGATGAGAAAGATATAAAATATAAATAGAGTATGTGGAACAGTCATGGTAAGTACCATTTTTCTGGATGCTGAAGACAATATTGATGAATTTCCCTTCATTGCATGAAATGAATAACCCTATGCTGAATAATGAAATTAAATATTCCATTCTCCTGCCAGAAAAGCAGAAAGTACTTGAAACAGACTGCAGTTCCAGATGTGATCTAAATCTCCACTGAGAAAGAACCTCATTGCCTACTGAGGAACACAGGGAAAATGCACCACGGGCAATTCCTCATTTCCTTAGATTTAGAAAAATTAAAACAATAACATTTGTATTGAAGTAAACAATCAAGGGAATAGAAAGTTGCCGAAGAGACTTACCCCAAATGCATTTGTAATAGTAGACGGAAAAGCAGCCTTTGCTTTGACAGTTACAGAACCCAATGTATCAAAAGAAGAGTGTGTCATACAAAAGAACATTTTCCTCCTCTCATGATTTCTGCCATCTATTTGAAAACAATCAAGTACAGCTTGACATGTGATGTGTGGGAACTGTATTTAAACTAGCATTACATGGTAAGGGCAAGCATCTCCCATGAGACATTTTGCATTTCTATTTTTCCATCTTCCCTTTGTGTCTTTTCCTTCCTTTTAAGCATAACATTGCATGAAAATATTAAAAAGAATGGAGCAGACCGTATGCTTCAGAAACAGGCCCTTTGGTGAATTTAAAAAGCTCAAAGAAGAGGGAATCTGGCAGAAACTGATTAAATGAAAATTCTATTGCTAAAGGGAAAAGTATTCTAACAGTACAAATCTAGAGTCATCTCCTACACTATCCTCTACCCTTGCAATCATATCTCATGGTTAGATTCCTTGAGCAGCACATGGTCCCTCTCCCCCAGTTCACTCGCATCTGAAATACCAGCCACATCTGACTCCTGTGGTTCCATGTGTAATATGGTTCAGTTTCAGAGTGTGGACAGAACAACTAGGATCAAAGCTATCTAAGAAACACTAAAGAGCTCACCACCGGCAGTGCACTAGGTTATAATCATGTTGTCCTTGAAAAGGTGGTGCTCCTGTGCCTGAGCAGGGTAGGAATTTCCCCTAAGAAAATGAAAAAATCTCCACACTCCTTTGACTTTCACACATGCTTGCGAAGAATGAGGCATTTCAATCCCTGGTAGACACTTGCTCGATGGGAAGGCTGAACCTTGTCAGTGATGGGCTGGAATGCAATGGCAGTCTTTTAATTCATTGACATTAAAGCAAGGAACAGAAAATATCTTCTTGCTTGCAAAAAATAAAACAGGTCTGTTCCTCCTAACCCAACTGTTTTCCATCTAACATACCAGATCTCCCCCCTATGCTTGGCTCAGTGAAATGGGATAAAGATATGAAGAGGCCTACAGATTTTCTAGATGCTCTCCACAGCAAAGTGGAAATGAAAGTTCTAATATGCTTGGAGACCACAATGGTTATAGGTGATGTTCTTGCAATTGGGTTAGTATAACTAGAATAGAAGACCTGGAGTTATTTCTGGGAAAGGCAACAAAGATACCCTAAGGCAACATAACCCTTAGTTTGACTAAGTACCTACGTTACTTTCAAAAATTGTTCAGAAACAGAGATCTAATGTAGGAGAGTGAGCAGGCAGGACAGGACCTGACCAAGAGGAGAAAGGAGGCTTTAGGGAGAGATCTCAGGAAGGGGAAGCAAATCAGTGGGAGAGGAAGGATGGAAGAGCATGAGGAAAGGCCTGATTAACAACCTGCAATTATACACACTGTGATGGATAAGATCTGAGTTAAGATTCAGTTATGGAGGGTATTTAGCACTAACGCAGTTATTTTGTGCTGCTGCTGTGCAGCTGATAGTAAAATGAGGATGACAGGAGGAAGATTTTTCCACTGCCTCTGGGCCACTGATCTAACACAAACATCCCCCTCTGGGAGAAGTCACTCCATAAAGCCCCTTTTAGGGAAGGTTACAAAGATGACCCTCACCTTGATCCAAAATTCACATTAATCAGACTTCTCTTGATCAGCTAGAACATAAATGAACATGCCTCCTTTATGTTCATGCCAAAACGTGTATAATGAGAATGTGGAAAACGCATACAGTTCCTGCTGAGAAAAAAAAGGTTCCAGAATAAGTTTCCTTCCATGGTAATAGAAACATAGCAGTCTCCTCCCTTTGAAGCAAACAGCATGCATAAAGAAATAGCTGCTTTGTCTTTCTTAAACCATCAAGGAATTCTACAAGAAAGTGAATTTTGTAAAAAACAAACTTGCAATTCACAAGCTACAGCATGTAAGGGACTGCATCTTATAGTGCTATTCTGGAAACATTTATATACATGGGTCCACTGCAAGAAGGAAATAATTTTTATAGTCAGATGAAGAGTATAGAAAAAAAATTGCCCTCCCTTTATTCAACTGCAATGAAGAAAAAAGGCTTTCTTTAGAAAGCCAGAAATCACTTTCCATAGTAACTTCACAAAAAAACCACCAAATTCTCACATTTCTCATTTCAATGTATGCTGATGTCACACATCATTTTTACCCCTGTGTGGGACTTGGGTTTTTAAGCACTTTCAAAAAAACAAACTCCAGCATAACATACATTCCCCAAAACCTGGTGGCTGCCTGTGTTTTCAAGCGAGGTTTGTTCCGACTCCTAATTTTGCCTACATCTCACAGCTACACTCCAGCCTAGCCCTAGAAAGATACACTGACTGGTAGATGAAATCAATAGCAATTCATAGTAGTTGCCAGGGCTTCAGTTTAGGGTAATTGATTACTGTGGTCTTGCTGAGGGTCTGTGCTTCTAATATAAGCATTTCTCTGAGTGGTTTCCTCTGTTAGTCATTTAGTGCACACTATTTTCATTACAAGGAAGGCACTCTGATGGTTACAAATCAAGCTCTACCAGTTTTACACTTCCTACATGGTGGTTATATCATTCCTATTATCATCTACATGGGGTTTATATCACTCCTATACTATTCATCAGCTGACGGAATTAATTCCATATGGTTACAGTTTTCCTCTATGTTGTGTACATCAGGAAGCACAGACAGAATCAGCATGGATTGGAAACATCATGTTGTGATTACATCAATCTTATTATGAAAGAAAGAAGCAAGCTTTAACCTTTAAGTAACCATGGAGTTAACTCCTTTCTTCTCATTTCTAAAAGACACACTGTATGTTTCCACTGCTGAAAAACAATTCTACAATAGGCATGTCATGACAGTAAGGACACCATTGGATAGGGTCAGGCTTCTGAATCTTTGTCTTTCAGACCTGTTGTCCAAGAATCAAGGGTTTCTGGTATGGATTGTCAATAGGTTAATGGATTTGGCCTTTTGTTCTAATCCCAGAGTTTTACCTTAGGCAGAAAGATGGCCTACTATTTATATTCTAAGTACTCCTAATAGCCACAGTGTCAATGCTTTTTATCAAACAGCATTTGCCCACTGCTCCACTAAAAGCATGTACGTACAGGTTTCATTAAAAGCCCAGAGAGTTGCAATTACATTGTCTGCAGTGACGGTCAGTGCAAAAGCATTTGACTCTTCTGAGCCACAGAAGCAGAAGCTGCTGAAAAGTGTGTGCTCCTTGAAGCTGCCTTGGGTCTACTGTCTGTTAATGCAAGGTATTGACCCACACCTGGAAATTACTTAGTCATACAATGTCAGCCTAATTCTATTTTTAATTCCTTGGACTTTATAACAGCAATTTTTCAGCCATCACACTGGAGCTGGGAACTCTGGCACCTGCTGGTGATTTGCTAAAAGTATCAATTTAAATGGCTTGATTTTGATTGGCAATAACACATCTCCATCAAAGGTGTTTCGATGGTGCCATTGTGATAGTGCAAAGCCTTCCGACAGCTTTTTTTTCTGTGGGTTTTTTTTTTTTTTTCATATCAGGATTATGAGGTACAGAAAAAGTAAAAACTGCTATGGGGCCCGTTAGCTCTATTTAGAAGGCCAATTCATAGACAGTTATGTTAGCTGCTGTGTGAACACAAAGTAAATGCTTGTAATATAAAAAACAAGTACCAAGAGCACACAAGGAGATTAAGTAACATAAACACAATTCTGTGGAATTCTGAGGTTTCTTAACTCAAAGATTAGAGCCTAAGTTAGATGAAAAAGAGATGTTAGTGGAAGAAGAAAGACATGGTCATAGCTTAAAAGGCTGCAGTAGCAATAAACTTTTTAGCCACTCAGCTAGAGTAGCTAGAGCAGCTAGTAGCTTTCTAGCTACTCAGCTACAACATAGCTACTCAGCTAGAGCTAGCCACGAAAGAGAATGTGGCCTTTTTAGGTAAATAAGAGGTATAAAAACTAAGCTACCACTGAGATCAAACTCACCCAGAGATAGAATAACATCCTCAGTACATCCTCTTTTTTACTGGCAATACAGATTTATACAGTGTAGATAACAAGGAGATCTGGAGCTGTGCTTCTTGGGCAATGGCCTCACAATTATGCACAGTGTAATTGCACTGTCAGTACAAGATGGCCTGTGTTTCCTCACAGTCTAATATCTAAAGCTTTGGTAAGATTCATGCCTAATTTAGCTCTCTGCTTCTGCCTTCTAACACCATAAAACTTACAAAGCATAAGGAGCACATAGATGAACATTCATACTCTTAAATTGTGTTTAGGAATCAAGGCAGCATTTTTTTAACTGGCAACTGATAGGAACCAGAGTCCCTCAACACTAAGGGACTAACAAGATTTGTTAAAGGCTGACCAGGAATCAAGGGACAGAACTTAGATACCAAACTTCTGAATCAGAGCTGCAATTCCTGGACTTTCCATCTCAAGTTTCATTCACAATTGAAGACACTTGGCAACAAATTAAAAGTAGTATTAGGAAACATTTTCCATTCATAGAGTCCAAAGCAAGAGAGTCAGAACCAGTGTCAACGTTTTAGAGATAATGAAATTGAAGCATGAAGTGGTAAACACTTGGCAAAGGTAAGTTTAAGGGTGGGAAAGAGCAGTAGTTCTGGATTCTGATATAGTGGTCTTTCCCAGTACTCCAGAGTGTACTCACTGTTTTTTACTTGTTTAGTTGGTTTTGAGAGGTTCTCTTGTTATTATTACATTTATATTTTGGAGTTTTTCCCTAGAATGCAGACCAGTCTAACGATTCATTGTGAATTTAAGAGATCTTACTCTGATCTTTGTAACGTCAGAATTACTTTGCATTCCTATTATCTCAGTAGAATAAAAACAGAAAGCCCCAAGTCTCCATCACTTGAATATTACTTGAAAAGAGAATCAACATATTTCAAATGTACTTAGTCAAATTTTAGGACGTTACTTTTACTGCTGTACATTCAGTAAATGTCACAGACTTTGCTGTATGCAAGTAGAAAATAAACAAATCTAACACATAAGAGAAACTGCCTATGGAGTAGCTGCAACATTTGAGCAATTGTTGAAAGCAAAGAGTTGTAGAATAGCACTGCTAAGAAAGAGTATTTAATATGATTCAAGTTATAATCATAGAATCAACTAGGTTGAAAAAGACCTTTAGGATCATCAAATCCAACCATTATCCCCGGACTCCCAAATCCATCACTAAACTATGTCACTAAGGGCCCTGTCTACACATTTCCTAAATGTTAAAGCTTTCTCATCGGTAGAATCATAGAATAGTTAGGGTTGGAAAGGACCTTAAGATCATCTAGTTCCAACCCCCCTGCAATAAGCAGGGACACCCCACTCTAAATCATGCCACCCAAGGCTTCATCCAACCTGGCCTTGAACACTACCAGGGATGGAGTATTCACAACTTCCCTGGGCAACCCATTCCAGTGCCTCAACACCCTCACAGGAAAGAATTTCTTCCTTATATCCAATCTAAACCTCCCCTGTTTAAGTTTGAACCCATTACCCCTTGTCCTGTCACTACAGTCCCTAATGAAGAGCCCCTCCCCAGCATCCCCTATAGGCCCCCTTCAGATACTGGAAGGCTGCTATCAGGTCTCCACGCAGCCTTCTCTTCTCCAGGCTAAACAGCCCCAACTTTCCCAGCCTGTCTTCGTATGGGAGGTGCTCCCGTCCCCTGATCATCCTCGTGGCCTCCTCTGGACTTGTTCCAACAACTCCATGTCCTTTTTATGTTGAGAACACCAGAACTGCACACAATGCTCCAGGTGAGGTCTCACGAGAGCAGAGCAGAGGGGCAGGATCACCTCCTTCGACCTGCTGGTCACGCTCTTTTTGATGCAGCCCAGGATACGGTTGGCTTTCTGGCCTGCTCATACACATTGCAGACATTAATTTACTTACAGAAAAATGCATTTAGAAGTAGCTACTGGAAAATTATAATTTATTTAAGAACGGAATTTTGGGCTTGCTTTTTTAGAACAGAACGCCTGCATTTCATCTGTAGACACTGTCACATGCTTGCTTAGTGACAACCATATGCACATTCAAATTTTGAAGAGCAAAGAAATCATTATCTGCATATACACAGCTGAGAGCAAAATTAAGTGGATGAGTCAACAGAGGAAGACCTGAATTTCTAAAAGCACATCTGCATTTCTTTTTTTTTTTTCTGTACATTACTCAATCACTGAAAGGCTGCAAAGTCATGTTTAGTTGATGTATTTGCATATTAATTAATCATGGTTTGTCTCAAACTACTGAGGGATGCTTAACGCTACATTTGGAACATAAATACCAGAAGAGCTTCAGGTACATATAAATTATTAATAGAAGAGATTTATTAATTCACCTAGTCCAGCTTCTCTTAGGCAGTACTATTCTATGTAGCAACTGGCACAATGTATCAGGTACTAGCAAGGGTTCCACAGAAAGGGTGCAACTTCAACACAATAAGGCAAGGATACATTATAAACTAGAGCAATATCATCCCATCATCCACAAACCTGCTTTTCTGAAATCAGTGAGGTGCTTAAAAGAGAACTGAGAGGGATCTACTTGGTCTGCTGAATCCAGTCTCTGGTAATACAGAGAGTTACAGCAAGCATATATAACTTCCTAAAATCTATCTTAAAATTAGCCAGGGATTGTTTCCCACAAAGAAGAGATAAAATTCTTTTAATGAATAACATTTGCACTAACAGGTAATACCATCAAGAATTTTCTTCTTGCTAATTATTAAAATCCCATGCAGCTGAGGAAGATTTGCCTATTAAAAGGCAGACACAGAACTTCTAGCTGGAGGGTACAGACTCTTTAGAGCATTTTGGTGGGGATTTTTCATTCCTGATGCAATTTAATCTTCTATATACCTTTTTCAAACCCCCAATACAGCAGTATTTGTACCCCAGCAGAGTAAAATAATTTCCTATTTTAACTCAAGTTACAATTCAAGTCACAAAGGACTCATTTTTTGCAGAAATTAGCTAGCTAGAAGTGTCTTCTAGAGCATAATGTTATCCCCTCCCTACATGCTGGTTATGAAAAAAGTCAAATAAAACTATATTCAAACCTACCCAGATACTTCTGAAAAATAGCTACTTGAAAAATACTAATAAAGGCTTGCATTCAGAATTTATACTCACATTTCTGACTGCAACTTGCACTGTCAAAAAATCTCTGAACATGAGCAACATGGAAATGAAAAAGAGGAACAGATTCAGCTTTCAGGAGAAACTCCATAGTGAAAGTTTTCCAAATCATCTACATTAAATTTTATGACACTTGATTAAATCCGTTTGGCAGGACTTCTTATCTAGTTGCTTAATTTATGTGAAAGGATTTACAAAAAAGCCCATTGGTTTGATCTCTAGGCACTGCCAAGAAATACAGACTCCAAAACTTTTAAACACCAAGATGATTCTGCAAAGCAAAGACGTGCAATATTCCCAGCTTTATACTTATTTGTTTAATGACCTTTTAGAACACCAGTTACGGACAAGTTAATATTGCTATTTTTTTACAGAGCATTTTTACTCTGAAGACCCTAAAAGTGACCTTCCTTAATTATGACAATTTCACATGGAATTGCACTACTAAAGTGCAGTCCTTGTCAGTGTGTATTATGACAACAGAAGACAGAGACATGTCTGCAATAAGAAGTGCCCTTCCTACTTTGATAGTCCAAAAAGTCTCCATGTTCTCAGGTTTTAAAGTCTCAAACAGATCACAGGCTTTACAATACCTGAGATGACCATGTGAGCATTTTTATGACATCTCCATTCTCGTATGGAATACTCTTTAAGCAAAAAGATTTTAGCTAACGAGCAAAGCAAGTTATATTTTCTTATCTTTTATGCTAATTCTCTGCAAAAGATTGTGCTTTGCGAGGTTAATTTCAAGACCAAACTCACATGGGAGCAAGAATAATTAGACTCATTTAAGAGAATTCTCCCCTCTGGCAGAGCTGATTAAATTATTTATACATTATCTTTTCATATAATTGTACCTAGAACTGTGTAAATGGCTTTTTTGTCTAACTTTCAATAAATTCATAATACATGTTTTTCAAGTTGGATACACCACCTGCACCTGGCTCATTTTTAAAATGCTTCAATGAGAAATTAATCCGGAGGGAAACAGAAGCGCGCAATTTAAAAGCTTCCACACTGACACCATACTGAATAAAACTCATCGACTGAAGAAATAAAATTAGTAAGACAATAAATCCTGAATCCTGTTGCCCATTTCCACAGAAATAACTTCATTGACTGCAGACACATTACACTAAAATATGAGAGCTACTTAGCTGAGTATCAGCTCTGTGATGTGACCCTTTATCTGTAATTTAATATTGCTTACTATAGTTCCCAATTCCCTCTTTGCCAAGGACCTAAGATTCTGGATAAACCCTGAAAATTCTAATAGAATAAACCACTAGGGTGAAAAAGGAAATCTGCTTGGTGACACTAACATTAATTTCAGCTTTGCTAAGTGCTCTTTCTCTCTTTGATAGCAATAAACTTGAGAAAACTTGAGATAATGATATTTTAAAGGGGATGCCTGGTACAAAATACAAACTTATTTGCTTCAGTTCCAATTAAATTGGAAAGCAACTGGCTCTGTGGAGATCTGTGAAAAGACATCTTTGCGCCTATTGTAAAATTCTAAGCATCTTCTATAGCAGCACTGCGTAGATCACTTGACAAACATGAATACAGTGAAATCCCAGTTGTGTCCTTTAATGTACTATTAAAGAGTTCCAAAATGGCTTTGACAGACTTAGGATTATACACTATTCTTTATCATTTGCTGCAACTTCAACCAATTTTCTTTCTCCTTCTTGTAACACACTACACAGTTTTCAAAGCCAAGAGTATTTTAATGACTCTGGCTATGTTTTTCCTTACCTCTGCAGCAATAAAATAATAGGTATGGGTCTCTATTTGGGGGCATATGTATTACAGGAGACAGAGGGTTAGATAAAGAAATCCATTAAAAGGATAATGTAATCACGTACTTATTCATTCCGGTTGTGTATGGACAGGAGTGATAAGTAACAGAATTATGCATTCTGATTAAGAAATTCATATTTTTATTAAACAATAAATCTGCAATGCAGTAATTATCCAAAGGCTATAGCTACGCTCAAGTCACCTTAATTTAACTTCTTTAAAAGCAACTGCAGCAAAAGGAAGAGACTGGTCTTTGCCAAGAATGCAAACGCCTCAGCTGTAATTAGTTTTTCACAGCCAGGCTCAACTCTTCCAATTTATTTATTTTTGGAGGATGGCTAGATAGGGACTATTTCCACAGCACTATCCCATGCCCTGAAGACACCGATATCTGACACTCTAACTATGTATTGTTTGCTTTTGCTGCAATGTACATTTGAGCAGGAGAGTCTCAGTGAGTGATTCAATGCTAAAATACTATTTAACCAGCTCTGATATAGCTCCTTATGGCTATCAGATGTGCTTCATCATCCAGTTCTCTCTGATTGGTTTAAAGTCAAATTCCTGAGATTGGAGTCAATATAAGGTAATGAGAATAGTTAAAAGAAATTGTTTCTGATAAAAACCATAAAGTATCCTCTGGCAAGCAACAAACCCAAACTGAAGTCTTGAAAGACCCACTTTTGCAAGCTTAGTCATAGTTTTCAGTGGTCCCTAAATCTGGACTTAGTCTCCTAAAAGACGTTGAGATTTCTCCGTATTTCTTGAAAACAAATCACTCTTAAGGTCCTTATAGTCCCTGCTCACATAGACTTACTGCTATAATTATTATCTGTTATTTGAATTACAGCAGCTAAAGACTGCAATTTGCACAAGACAACATATAAAGACAAAACTGTTCCTGCTCTGAAAAAACTTTACTCAATTATGACATTCTAGAATAGATGATGACCACATCAGAAATAATGTTGTGTCCAAATTGGACATAGTTTTACCTGAGCAGAAGCAGAATCACCAAGTTGATTCCTCTTGTAGAAGCTGCATCTATATTAGTGTCTCCAGACAAACTCACTCAAGTGATCCTAGAAATGCAGTTGTCTCTTGGCACTCTGGATTAGGGACACACATAACTTTTCTTACAAGTGAGTCTCTGTTGAGAGTTCATGAAAGGCTCCATTTACTATTGGGATTCTATACAGTCCAGAGAAGATAACAACTTACAGTTACACATATTTACCTATTTACTAGTTTTATTCTTCAATTGACACTTGAAACATTTCTTGTGTGATTTTAATAGAAGAATCCTTACTGCATTCTCCCTGACAGGCAGCATAAACACACATCAAGGATATTCCCAGCTACCACATTTCCAAAATCATTCTGGTGGCCACATGAGTTATTCTGTTTAAAGCCTAAAGTTCTTTACTTTATGCCACATTTAACCCCAGTGGTTACAAAGAACAGGTGCCCAATGCATTGCTTAATTACACACCCACAGAGCCAGTGTGGTCCCCAGTCTAGCACCCAGAGAATTCCTTCCTCCTTTTATGTTCTTCTTAATTATTATTTATCTAGTATTAATATCTCCAATTAGGGTGGACCCCTGCCGAATCTAAAACAGTTTGAAGAAAAATCAGGCTTTATTTGATCATTGATATCTAAGCACACTGCCTAACAGCTCCATAAAAATGAAGACTGGGTTTTATTCTGTTAAGAGCTGTCTCTCTCCAGTTTAATGTATATTAAAATACTCCTTTACAGTGCATACACAATTCTGGCATTGGAACACTGCCTAACTTTCTTGTACACATAGGTAAGGTGTTGCCTGTACTGGATATTTTAACATAAAGTGGTTACTGGTCTTTGTCAAAACCATCACAGTTTGAGGCTTAATGTTACCGATATCTTAAAAGTAAAAGCAAATTGATATATGAAAAGAAAAATACAAAAGAGGCCAAAATAGATTTCACTCTACCTTTTTTGTCTCCAAAAATACTGATTAAATTTACTTTAACTCTTACATTAGCTAACAAAGTTTCAGTTACCTTCCTAGTTCTTAGATCTCCTAGGATAATGAATAAACTTGGTATTTGGAAACTCAAGCTATTCTAAACCCATCAGACTACAAATCTGTATCTTGATTTCCAGTGGGGTTTATTTTGGATACCATTATTTGTGAACTTCTCAGGACAATCAGGAAGTCTTCTCATAACTAAATAAAACACAAAATGTTTTTTGTTTTCATGCAATCAAGGGTTTGTTTTTGAGTAAGCCCATCAAGAGGAAAACAAAAGGAGAATACCAGAAACTGGTGGGTCAGCACTTCAGGCAAGAAATAATGTATATGTATTTCACTGTGATAGTAGCAAAACATCCTTGTTTCCTCTTCAGTAACCGCTGTAGCCAAATCAACTAGTAGGGTCATGCTTGCTTTTCCAAGTCTACAATACTAATTGAAAAAGCCCCAAAGTACTGTATGGAAGAGCCCAACTCAAGTAACCATTTATGAACTTGATGTATTTGTTCAGCCACTTTATTTAACATAGGATTAGAACATGGAATGGAAGTAATGGAAAGTGGGATCTCAATATGCAACATTCAAATTCTAGGTTGAAATTCTAGCAAACTAATTTGGCTCTAAGAGTCTTTGTTTAATTGAGTATGAAGAGGGGCTTGGAACGACCAACCTCAACATTTTGTTACAATTACTTTAAAATATTTTTATTGTGAAATATTTGAGTTAGAGTATGTCAAGCACCTCAGAGGAGGAAAGATCTCTATCATGACAATGTAATTATCACCAGATGAGAAATGGCAATGCAGCAAAGAACTTAAGTCGAGTATTGACACTTGGTGAGAATTTTGCATATTCACAAGTTTCATGTAATATAATTTCTTTTCCTATTGTTTATGCTTTTTCCTCTACATACTGTTCTGCCCCATGGCTTTAGAAGAGAGGGCACTAAACACCTTAGCTTTTCTAGTGGTTCACCTCAAATTAGAGTTCAACATTTATCAACATGCACAGAGAGCTTCCAATTGACAGCACTTAGACCTGAGTTAGGTGTCAAAATATTTTTTCTAGTACTGTCAACTCTTGTTTTTACTAGAAGGACAACATTCCCCTGCTGAAAAAAGTGGAGACTAAAGAGTGCATTGCATCAATCCAGAATCTAATCAGCTTGTTGAAAAGAGTGTTCTTCCCTCAGAAGGATGTAGGAGTGCTTTAATTAGAAAAGCAAAGCAACCATTTCTCAAGATTTACACTTTAAAAGAACTCATCAAACCACAAAACCAGGGTGCACAGTACCTCTACTATCCTCTAGTTCTAACTTACAGACCTTGTTTTAGCTTTGCAGACATCTTCATTCTCTTTTAAAGGAGAGAGACAGAGTGCATGTGAGAGAAGGAGAGAACCTGGGAAGCAAAGCACAAAAGAAGAACACAAATTTGAGGGAGAAGCTACTCAAATATTGCTAGTAGCAACTCAGACAGAATATGACTCCATGGTATAATATATATATTTTAAATACATGATACAGGTTGGTAGTATCTTGGTAGAACAGGAACTACTAAAATGCATTACACAGTTGTCAAGAGAAATATTGTCTGCCATCTCCCGAAACAGAAAGCATATGCTTAAGGAGAGCAGTGCTGCAGGAGGGGGCAGCAGCAGGTTCTCACACAGTAAAGGCACTTGTCCAGAGCACAGCAAATGCATCTCCACACACACACACAGTTTGTGCAGAGTCATCCTGGCTGAGGAACTTTTTTATAGAAATAACCCTATCTCACTCAGGGAATAAACTTGTCAGATTACAGTTGCACAAATGCCAAGAGAACACTGCAGATTTGCTTGCAGTTTAGCATTCAAATGCTTAGCATTGCAGCAGGAATTTTGAAGGCTAGCTATCATCCCTAGCCTGCAGGCTGCTCCAACAGCACCATATATGCCCTATATTCAGGTGTGTAGTGGGCTGCCACTGACTTGGTCTCCATCAGTGTACCAGGAGGGGTGGGGTTTTTGTCTATTTCTTTTCTTTTTTGTTGGTGTTTACTTCTCAACTAGTTATTTCTCCAAGATATGATGCCTAATGATCTGACTATCCATGATATGCTTCAAATACTGGAATACATTACACTGTACGAAGGCCCTACGGTGATTTGCTAATTAGCTTAACCCTTATGGGACATGGAAGAAAGAAATTTTTATTAAAACAGGATAACCCTGGACTGTATCGATCTGACTGAGAAATGAGTATTTTAGTCAAGATGAGTCTCAAGATGAGTACATGCTGGAAATAGTGATGCTGTTTCCATAGCAATGCCATGACAGCCTCTGGAGTGAAATAGTGTGCTACCAGGAAATGAAGGGAGTTCAAGTGCTATGAGCTACATAGTTCTGTGAGCAATCCAAATACATTTTCATAAAGAATATTTAGTACAGCTAGATTGTCCAAAGATTGCTGCTGATGTGAAGTAAATCTTAGCAGTATGACTGTTTTCTCATTCACTACACGCAAGACGACCTACCTAAAGGCTTAAGCTATGGGAAACGCTAAGTCATTTCAGACCAAACATTAACAAATACAGTAACCAAACATTAACAAATACAGTAACCTTTACCTTACTTCTTTTCCAGTGAAGAATATAACCCATAATTAAAGACTTCAACTCATTCTCCACAACATAACCAAACACATTAAACCTTTTAGCAAAGAAAAGCCTCGTATGTGCATTTACCAGCTGTCCTTCTTTCCCCATTCATTTTCTCTCATCTCATCCTGCCCAAATGATACTGAGTAAATCTGCTTGCAAGTGGGAAGCAATGTAGAGAAGTAAGTCTTGCATATTCCTCATGAAAATTCACACAGCCATAGCATAAAACTCACTTGTCTGGTTTTTACCCCAGTTACTGTTTATGCTAATACAAAAGCAAACCAGGAAACCACTAATTGTATTTTATTTGCCTAAGGCTTTACCCAAGGCAAGTATTCTGGTCAAACTCCGCAGAGCTGATTTAAAATGTTTTCAGAAGGAGACAGAAAGAAAGTAAAATCTGCATTACTTTGTCTTTTTGTCTTCAAAGAAATGAACAGTTTTCAGTGATTTGTAAAACTGCTAAAATAATGATTATAACCCAACTGTTCTCAAATCAAATTTGACAAGACAAAGTACTTTACTTGAAAAACACCCTAACATACCCCTGCTATTCCATTCTTTCTCCAGCCTTTCCTATGCAATTTGCAAAGATGTTCAAACATGAGCAGAATGTCCAGAAACTCTACCACTGTGTTTGTTGTTTGTGTCATTGTCACAACCAGCCTCTTGGGTAAACAGATTGTAGTTCATTATATGTAGCAGTGCTGCCTCTGAGGGAAAATAGAAAGACAAATATGCATCACTGCCAGATCCCTTATTAACAAACACCACTTCAACCCAAAATGGTTTATATTTATTGTTTTAAACATGTATTTCAAGGAATTAAGCCTTGCATGTAAACCAGCAAATGCGTAATTTCCATACTGCATCTATCAAAAAGATGTGAAGCAAGCATTTTTAGAACTGCCTGAGCCTCCTCCTGCCTGTCCCCTTAAGCTGCAGAAGGCACCAAGCCCAGCAACATTCATTTATAATTGAAACTGTTTGCTTGGCAGAAATTTTTCATCTTAGTGTGTCATAATTGCAACCAGGACACCCGATGTCTTCAGCAGAAGCTCATCTACTTCCAGGAGAGTTTTATTTAACTGGGTGTTCTATAGGACAGAAATACAGTTTCCTTATGGGACGGATGTTTAAATCTAGTGGAAAACATGCCCCTGCAATTTTTACAAAGACTTATACAACTATATAGATGAAAAGATACTTGTGGAAAGACTGATGCAAGTTTAACTGCTTATGCCCTTCATCCAGTTACTTCAGTCTTCCAGTTAATTCCCCAATATGAGCAATATTCTGTAACCACTTCATATTCTCTTGGAACACCTGTTTATCACCTACATTCCGTTTATCAAAGGATTAAGTAAAAGTAATCTGCTGGATGATCTGTTTGGACAATTGAGTACAGATACTATCTGAAACAGAGGTGGATACCACCTACCTCAGTCTCCTCTCTTGAGTACATAATGGGTACATAATGGTATTTAGCCACAAAGGTCATGTGCTGCCACCATGGCCAACTTAGCAAGCAGTGTTTGCCCCTAGCACTGATCATCCCTTACTTAGGTGTTCTACTTATCACCTGGACTCTCTTATCCCAGTCCTCCCAGATGTCTGTTCATGTGTATCTAAAAGAAGCAGCAATATCTGATGCCAATCCAGGACAGAGATCCAGTTATTCTGAAGTCATCCATGTAAGTATTCCAAAGCTGCTGTCTCAGATACAGGAAAAGAGTCCTACCCTAAAACTCCAAAATACACTTTTAATCTCCCCTTCATCATCACTCATACTCAGAAACTGCATGTGCCACTATAAAATGCATGTTTTAAGAGTTAAATCAATGATTCAGTCAGAAACTCTAAACCACTTTTTATCAGTAAATATTTGATGATCACAGTGTGCTAACGCTTGAAGCAGAGTCCATGCAGCTGTTACAGTGGAACATAGAGGAGCAGAAACAGTAACAGCCTACACAGTTATTCAATCTCAAATAATTTTGCTACCCATGCTGTTCCATCAAGACATACATATGGTAGGAGTTATGATTGTAAGACTAAGTCTGTTTTTCAGCTCTTTCCTAGTGTATTGCTAGATTTGGAAACATCATTGGAGACCGAGTGCTTCTGAAGCCTTCACACAAGTGTTTTCATATGAAAGGTAAATGAAATGTAAATCTGGGCTATGAAATTTATAGTTTTCATAAGAGATTTTCCCTCAATTTTTTCATCCTCAAAACAGTAGACAAATTCATCTGTCTACCAGCATCTTAACATTCTGTCCTGAGCCCAGGATAAACTGATCAACATATATAGAGGATGTGAAGATAAATGCCAAGAATTATTTTATACTACCATAATCACAATATTTTGTACTGATTGCTCCAATGCTCCCATAGTTAGCCTTTTCTTTTCAAGGTTTTATACACATTTGGGTTTAAAGATTAATTTGGGTATGATATTTCTGTCAGAAAGCTCTTAGTGCAGCATATGACAATAAAAACTTGTGTTGTCCTCATGAACATAGTAACTATTTATTTGATATTCTAAAACTTGTCAGAGACATTTCCCCTGGCAATCCATCTTTTATAAAACAGCTTTTAACACAAAAGGGAGGGCAAAAAGCAAAGGCTTATCTTTCATAAGTATTTTGGAATGTGATCTGGCATCACACACAGACACACAGAGATTGCTGTACTTGGTCTGACTCACTGTTCTGCTTTAGAAGAAAGAGGAGGATACACAGTAGAGGAGAAGACACAGTAGTTATGTATAGAAGTGCCCAGGACAGAGACAAGACTGGAAGGTGGAGCTACAGTGAGGAAGATGCTGTCAGGAGCCATGCTGCTGCCCCATGCAGGCATGCTGGCAAACCATTTTCCCACTCTGTGTTCTCTTACTAAAGAATGGAAGTACAGCTGCTTGGGTATTGAAAGCAGACATAGTTGGACTTTGAAGAACCCTATAGAAATTCATCCTTTGTGAACAGTCGTATCAAAAAAGGGTACCATTCAGCTTGCCCATCTAGACAGGTAGAAAGGCAGAAAAAGAATATGAATGTGGAACCAAACTGAGGAGCTATTCCCTACAATCCCCAGAGTAAAGGCACTGACACTTGACCTTGCAAAGATAGTTTAAGGACATTAAGGGTTGCTTGATTTAATGAAAATGTTCCCTGGGACACTAACAAAGCATGGGTTATGCTCCACAGGTGATACAGCCTATGAAGGAGTAAATAAAAACAATCACCAGAGACAGGGAGAACACCTCATCACACTGGGGCTATCTTTTAGGAATTTCCCCCTGGCAGGACAACTTCATTTTGATGTCTAATAGTCCCTCATACAAATCTACAGAGAAACATTCTTCTAACTCCTTTTGAAATACCTAAGAAGTAACCACCAAAGGAACACAACATTCTGAGCTGTCCCCATAACCTATTTCTCTTCTTTCTGGTCCCTTAATGTTCTGCAAAGCACAGAGAATCGATTTTCTTGGCTAAATTTTCTTTTGTTTGTCCTCCAAGCCACCCTGGTGCAACGCAAGAGGCAGACACACCAATGACTGGAACGATCCCACAAGGCAGCTCTCAGGATGATGCCAGCACTTCATACAGCAATAACTGCACAGACACAGCAACTCGCACAGAGCAGCTGAGCCTTACCTCCAAACTGTGCTTATCTCAGGCATTAGGTTCTGGGGAGCAGGATGATGGAGAACAGGGTGTATAAGTCAGAGTAAGGACTGACCTTGCAGCAAAACAAGGTGGAGTAGATTAGTTTGAAATGTCTTCAGGAAATAGCAGTACAGAATCTTCTAGTCAGGTGAATAGTTACCGTTCAGCTGGCATCAGTTTCCTATTAACCTGTCATTAATCAACTCCAAGAGTGTTATTTATCACATAAAATTCCTTGATTTTTGCAAGCTCTTAGCTTTTCCATGGTACGTGAGCACTTTCTGTTACAAATACTGCACAGATTCTGATAAGTAAAGGTGTATTTTTAAAACTGCAGAAAAATACTACCAACACTGAGCAAGGAACCACAATAAAGGATACTGAAGCTCCTATCTGTGATTGCTAAATGCCAGAGGTTAATCCTGAGATCATCCGCTGACATGTATGTCTCACAGTCACTGTTGACGGATATCGAGTTGACATGATAGGTGTGACCGTTAGCAAAGATTCTCCTGGGAGTGACTTCTACCATCAAATCCATAGGTTTCAATACAGGCACCTGCCAAAAAATTGAAACACAAACCAGAAAAGGAGTGAGATTTTAAGTAATTTTTTGATAAGATCATGAGAGTTTCAATGGTGAGCAAGCATTCAAAACCTGTGACATTAAAAAAATTTCTTGACAGTGTATGCACACTGAATTTCTCTATGGATAGACTGCTGGGGAAGACCATCCCTGCCAAGGAGAAAGGGAGAGACAGGAGAGCCATGGAAAGCCAGGCAGAGCAATGGGAAGCCTGGACAGTGGGAAGGGAGGCACTGGCAGCTGTCAGAAAACAGCCCTGTCTCACAGCAGGAGCTACTATCTCACACAGGTGGGAGGCTCTGGCTTGGACAAGCAGTAATGTTCTAGTACATTGCTTCTGCTAAAGAGGTTGCTGTTAGTTGTACATCACCTAGAGCATTTCTGTTGGTACTTGATGTCTCTTTCTCAGAAAAGTGGTGTAAAAGTTATAATCTCAGCAAACTGAGATTGATTGAGAGAACTGGAGTTGTTCAGCCTGGAGAAAAGGAGACTCAGAGGTGACCTTATCACTCTCTACAACTTCTTGAAAGGAGGTTGTAGACAGGTGGGGGTTGGTCTCTTTCACCAGGCAGCAACGGACAGAACGAGAGGACACAGTCTCAAACTGTGCCAAGGAAGGTTCAGGTTGGATATTAGGAAGAAGTTTTCACAGAAAGAATAATAAAATATTGGAACAGTCTGCCCAGAGAGGTGGTGGAGTCACCATCCCTGGATGTGTTTAAAAAGAGACTGGATATAGAACTTGATGACATGGTTTAGTCGAGGTGTAGGGCATGGGTTGGACTTGATGATCTGGGAGGTCCCTTCCAACCTGGTGATTCTGTGAAATGAAGCCTTGGATTACAAAGCCACCATGTGAATTGACATACTGTACATAAACACATAGTCCTGGGAAAAAGAAGACCACAGACTATCACTCATCATTGTACCCTCATTATTTCCCTCTGTCTCACTCCAATATCTTGCCTTAGTAACTAGATACTGTCAATTTATTACCTATTGGTAGAGCAGTAAACACTGTAAGGCTGTAGTCCATGACTGAGACTACACGATGTTGCTGAACATGCAACAGAAACGACCTTATCAATGTTTACAAATATGTAAAGGGTGAGTGTAAGGATGATGGAGCTAGGTTCTTTTCAGTGATGTCCAGTGATAGGGCAAGGGGCAATGGGTGTAAACTGGAGCATAGGAGGTTCCATGTGAACATCAGGAGAAACTTCTTTCCTGTGAGAGTGACAGAGCACTGGAACAGGTTGCCCAGAGGCGTTGTGGAGTCTCCTATGTTGGAGATATTCAAGGCCCACCTGGACAGGTTCCTGTGTGATGTAATCTAGGTCACCCTGCTCTTGCAGGGGTGTTGGACTAGATGATCTTTCGAGGTCCCTTCCAACCCTTAGGATTCTGTGATTCTGTGACCTATCATGTATCAGTCCACAAGATAGTTTCAAGAGGAACACAGAGAAGTTAAAGCTTTTAGTTTAGCTTGCCACTAAAGGAACAAAACAATGGTTCCCTCAGCCTTTGAATTCTCAGGCTATAAGCAATCTGGAATTGTATTGTCTACCTAATCATACAAAACAGATAAATATTCCATGAACATAGTCATCTTTGCACTTTGGAGGCTTTTTTCACAATAGACATTACTGGCTAGTATTGGAGATGGGGTTTTGCTGTTTGGTTTCAATAATAAAGAAATACTAGCATTTATACAATGTAGCCTTTCAGTTCTAACCTTTAGCTAATTTCTTCACCAAAACACCTGAGTGAATTCAGCCATTAAAGTCCGAGAGAAAATAAGCTATTACATTATCGTGTGGGTGTTTGTCTCTTCTGCCAAGTTACAAACAATAGGACAAGAAGGAATGGTCACAAGTTGCATCAGATGAAGTTTAGGTTGGCTATTAGGAAAAATCACTTCACTGGGCAGCATTGGATCAGGCTGCCCAGAATAGTGGTGGAGACATCATCCCTGATGGCATTTAAAAGATGTGGCACTCAGGAACATGATTTAGAGGTGAACCTAGCAGTATTAGGTTTACAGCTGGACTCAAAGACCTCAAAGGCCTTTTCCAACCAAAATGATTCTATGATCATATACACTTACATGAGTTCCATGACTGCATCTGAGAATGCATGATGGGAGATTTAGATCAGATATTAGAAAAAAACCTCTTCACTATGAGAGTGCTGAGGCACTGGCACAGGTTGCCCAGAGAAGCTGTGGCTGCCCCATCCCTGGCAGTGTTCAAGGCCAGGTTGGATGGGGTTTGGAGCAACCAGGTTCAGTGGAAGGTGTCCCTGTCTATGGCAGGGGGCTGGAACTAAATTTGCTTTAAGGTCATTTCCAACCCAACCCATTCTATGATTGCATGATCTGTTCAGCAATGAAGAACATCATGTTCTCTGGAGTACAGACTACTGCAAACCTCAAATAGGAGAAAATTCCTTTACATTACCGAAATAAGGATGTGACTGAAATTTGGGGTACTGCCTTTAACTCACTTACTCTAAACAAGGCAAGAATATTGTTTAAGATTAATTACAGGTAGAATGTTTCCAGCACACCAGACTGAATAATCTTATGTGAAAGCACATTAATTCACGCTGAGGTAATATTGTCAGGAAGAATAAAACCGACAAACTCTGCATATATTTGTTTTACTCACTATATCATAAAGCATTTGTGACCTGAAAATGTGTAACAGATCCAAGATCAGTCAGCTAAAACTTCAATGAGAATAATCATATATTAGCATGAAGTACGTATTTAAATCTTTTACACAGTTAGCACCCATGATTGCCACGTTTGTACAGAAACAACTGGATCTGGGGCAAAGAAAGCAGCTTACCTGCAGTGATGTTACTGTAGAAAGATCTTTAAGTTTCCCTTCTTCATCTTTTAAGTTGTACCCCTCTGGTCTCTTATCTCTTTCAGTAATTTTCCATAATTTGATTGTTTTATCTTCAAAAGAAAAGAAAAACAACCGTCAGGATAGGAATTCTGAATGTGGCTACTCACCTTTCACAATGTATTCCCTAAAACAGATTCTGCACCTTAGTTTAGACAAGTCCTGTGCTAAACAGTCAGGAACACTTAGTTTTGAACATCTAGAAAATGTTGCCAACACAAAAAATACTCATAGAGCACATTCTATACCTTCAAACTGAGTCAGAGGCTCCCGGTAGCTGACAGACCACATAGGGCAAGAGCCGTTCATGTATCCAACTTGGCAATTTACAGGTGAAACACACAAAAACCTCTCAATGCTCACTCCTGAAGCTCAGGCTGACAATTTGACTTTACACAGAAATAATCTTGACATTAAAGCCAGTTTGCTAAGTTACTTATGAACAGCATGAGAAGAGCATGGAGTAGACAGACAAACCACAGATACCTTCCTAGCCCGTTGTGGGAATGGGCAGTGATAAATCAGGGTAACATCAGGAGCTCCAGCAAATGAAAGGTTGTGTGAAAAATGAGACATTTCTCCCTCCGAAGGGAAAGCAGTTGAGAACTGAAGTCAAAAAACAAACTGAGAGAACTGCATTGTAAGGTAAGAAAGAGAAGTTGGGAGAAAAATTCACTAATCTTACACAGAATGGAATTAAATCTAAACTCTTCTTTTTTCATAAGGGGTGAAACATAGTATAAGGATGCCTCTATTTAGCAAAGAGCCTGTGAAGCCAACAAAAAAAAGTTTTAAACATTTCAGATGGAGTTTGTCCTTAGTTTTTGTAGTAGCTGAAATGCAGATCTCCCTATTGTTGATCTTCCACTCACACTCTGGACATGCACCCAACCTGCCAACCCTAACACTCCCTAGACTGAAAAAATCAATGCCAAGATTTGTCATGAAACAAATGTGTCCCAAACTTTTATTGGCTGTTTAACTCATCTGTTCATGGGGTAGCCAAAGCTTCTGCACTTCAGCTGCTGCCACAGCTTTCATTAGCCTCAGTTTCTGCATCATGTCTGGTTTTGTCCCACTTCCTTTTTTCCCCTCTTTACCCAAGTACACAGCAGAGAATAATTATTTTCCAAGTGTAGCTGATCCAAATGCTTCTTTCAAATGCTAATACAAATCATTTTAAAGGCAAGACATATGAATACATGAACCACTTTGCACTTCTATAGCAACTTTGACCTTTTTTCTGTTTCAAAATCAATCCCTCTGCTACTGTGAAGGCTTTCACTATTATGCACCTGCTAACAACATCAATACATTAATTTTCAAGCAACAAAAACATTACAATTGATCAATCTACAGAACAAGAGATCAGTTCAATCCACAACTAAAATGCTCCATTTAAACATTCAATACATTCCATTTGTATCAGTCATTTTAATTAATGGATAAAAACACGCATTGGCTGGCATTTTGGGGGATTTTTGTTATATGCAAACAGTGTATTCCTGTTTCTCTATTCTAAAATTTATAAATGCAGCAATTGTAAGATTAATTATAAGAAAAACACATTGTTGGACTTGACTGCTATTGATAAACCCTTCCTTTTCCTGAGTGAGAACCATTTCATTAGTGATTGAGGGTATCGCATGTATTGCTTTTCTTCTCTTTCATCTGCCTCTGCACTTTAAATACTCCCTAGAAATTCTGAGCATGCTTATATTTTGCAAAATATAGAACCATCTCTAAGGTTCAGTCTCAAGGGTGTTGTGAAGTTTAAATTAATTAATGCCTGGTAAGGAGTCTAAAATCCTCAGATGTAAGAATCTGTACGGGCCAAATTCTGATTTACCCCATGTAGCTCACACTGAAAGTGGCCCAAATATATTCTGCCACAAAAGATACCAATTAATCCTAATAATTTATTATTATACTACAAAATCAGTTCAGTTTACAGTGCAAACCAGAAATTTGCTAGCTGCAAGCAGTGCAAATCCACAGTGGGATTTGAAATTTATGGTGGTTTCTTTCTGTTGCAAACAAAGCTTAGCTGATGACTTGCTGGTAATGCACAAACTGGAAAGAAACCAAAATCCCCTCTGAGAGAGGTGACCTGTCCAGAAACAGCCTCAGCAAAAGTTCCCCTTTTAGAAGGACGGAAACAGATTTGAGCAGGTGAAGACCTGTCAACTCTTCTACAGTGAGGGTGAGATTTAGATTGACTCTCCCCTCATGTTCCCTAACAAAGTGTGCCTATTCCAGCAAATGTCCACCTGTGCCAGTGGGCAGAAAAGATGCTGTTTCACAGTTCTCATTTTTCTGACCAAAACGGTGCTTTAGATCCTAAACTACAGGAGAGCAAAATATCAGGAATTGCATTAAAATATGAAACTCTGAAATTAGTAAATATAAACCAGTATTGAAGATATTTCTACAACCTGTCCAATATTAACATGTGTGATGATAATGCTGTCATTCTCTACAAGTTAAGGAAAATACTATTATCCTTTTTTATATGCATGGAATTGACATACATTGTCAATGACTTCTCAGAGGTATTCTGTGAGAAGTCAAGGAATTCAGCATGGGCCTCCTGTATCCTAAATTTAAAGCTATCCTTAAGACTACACCAAGAAGAGAATCTTCAGACTTCAACCCTGCTGTGCCAGGAAGATAGGAATCCTCCTTGGCACACAAAAATGTTTTGTGATTCAAACCCAAATCCAAAGGCTCTGCCAGTGGCGCCACTTCTGTTTTCCTCACCATAAAGACATCTGCTGGGATGCTCGAGAATTAAGAAAGGGGAAAAGCAGAGACCAAAGTATTTTGCAAGGTTTTAGGCTTGCACAGAGTTGGCTGCAACTGGATTAAGCCATAGTAACACTAAGAGTGATTATTTCTTTGTTTTTCCCCTGCTGTATTTCTCAGTTTCCAAAACCAAACTTTAAAATTAAAAGGAAGAGATTTACTTTTAACAATTTGCACTATTATAGGGGTAACAGGTTAAAACTTAAACAAGGGGAGTTTAGCTTGGATATAAGGATGAAGTTCTTTACTGTGTGGGTGGTGAGACACTGCAATGGGTTGCCCAAGGAAATTGTGAGTGCTCCATCCCTGGCAGTGTTCAAGGCCAGGTTGGACAGAGCCTTGGGTGGCATGGTTTAGTGTGAGGTGTCCCTGCCCATGGCAGGGGGGTTGGAACTGGATGATCTTAAGGTCCTTTCCAATCCTAACTATTCTATGATTCTATGATTCTGTTAATTTTGTACCATGCACTTGTAATAGGATGTTCTTAAAGTTTTCATAAGTAGAACAGATATTTTGACCAAGGGAAACGTGCAGCAGTAAACTCCCAAACTTCGTAAGTAGCTGACTAAGCTTTCAATTAGCACAAATCACGTAGCTATAACAGATATGTTTCATTTCAAATATTGCAACAGTGTCAAAAGACAACTTGCAGGTAAAGTTTCCTTTAACAAGTCTGTTAAGGAAAACAGAATACAAACCATAAAATTAGTTACTAATTATTAATGTAAATATTAGTTATTGCTATAAATTTTAACTAGAAACAATCATTTTGCTCTAAGGCATCAATTCACAAAGTAAGATTACACTACTCCTACATCAACAATTTTGAATTATGCTCAAACTTCACAAGAAAAAGCCTTTTCTGTTAAAAATTATATCCAACATTTAAAATTTAAAATGTTATTTTCATCAGCAGTGATAAGGTTGTGGGTGTCAATATGTTCAAAATGTTTCCTAACTGACACCTGAACATGCTGGGCTCCGTTCAGTTTCTTTCCACTATCTCACATCTGTGTATCCCCTCTCAGCAATACTACTGCATTTTTTAACCACTAGGCCTTAAGCATGCTAGAAAGATGGATCAATATCCTAGCATTGTTACTACTGTCTTACAAAGACTTGTGTAAATCTTTACAACTCAACCATTCTAATGATAATGAATGAAATTAATCTCTTACCTACATTCATTTCCACATCTACAAAGAATAAAAGTTATAACAAATGCAGCAGACAAAACTAAATCCCCTGTGAAACACAGCTGCTGAGTAAGGCAATGCCCTTGTCATAAAATGTACTTTAGGAGAACACTGCATGCTAGTAACAAAAATCGATAGCTCACTGAATGTCTATGGATAATCCCTAGGAAATATCCCTATGGATAATCCATAGAAAACCCCTATGGCTATGAATAAAATACATAAATAACAGATATAAGAGTCAGTATGACAGTCCTGGTAAACTGTAAGAGGGTATTACTAAACCACTAGATTAAAATGAACAAATATATATAGTCAGCACTAAAATGCACAAGAGCAAATAGGCTGATACGCCCTACATTCTTTCATCTATCTTACCATTTGTTGACAAAAGTGAGTGAGCTGCATTTTGCTGTGGTAACCACTTGATCTTGTTTATTTTTTCTTCTATCTCCAAGCTCTTCAAATAATCAAATTCAGGTTCATGGCTCTGGAAAGTGCTGTAAACATTGTACTCCCCCTGATTGTAAGGCTCATTTTTACTCTACAGAGAATAAATACAACAAAAACATATGGTTTATGATGGCAATACACCTCCATCTCTTAGGAAAGGTGCATAGGCAGTCTTATAAATATAAAAATATTGAAAGTGTAATTTAAATTCTCACCCAAAAAGTAATATTGACAGATTTGTGTCTACAGAAATGGAATTCCCTCTAAGTATTGAAGCAACATTAATAAAAGGCAGACTATTTGAAGAAATGTCAATTATTTAGGAAAGCTTTCTACAAGAGATACTGAAAACATGAAACATAAAGATATCACAGTAAAGGCACTGTTTTAAATGGAATGTCTCTATCAAACAGGCAAAAGCTATTCAAGTGATGTAGAAGTAAAACAAAATCAACCTTCTTTGTTCTTAGCTTAGAATTTTAGAGCTTTAATGCATTTTTTGTTTGGGTCAACAAACTTCCGAGTAAAAGATCCTAACCCACATTCACTTCCTCTCCAAAGTGGTGACATTCTGTTTTACTGAATCTTGAGATCATAAACAGGTCTGTTAGTTATATCCAATTAAAGTATTAAAAATAAAGCCAGGTTTTAGCAAGTTAAGGACTACATTGGTAGCTCACATACCTCAGGTTCCCTTTGGAATATAACAACCCGACCCCCCTTGTCACCAGTAGCCAGCAGTTCTCCAGTGTGGTTGAACTCAACTGTAGAAATAATATCAGCTGGAAGGAAAAAGAAAGAAAAAAAAAAAGGCAAACTTTAGATAGCAACACAAAGCCATTAGAAATATCAAGTACTCCAAAAAAATGGAACAAATGAGGGACTTGAAGGAATACAGATGAATTCAACAGCAAGTCACTACTGCAAACAGGCTGCATGCCATGACAATCTGAGGTTGCTACACAGTGAAACAAGTGCGAACATAATGATGCAAATTTGTGTTTCCAGCACATCTGCAGTTTGGGAGTGGAGAAGATCTCTGGAGAGGTTATGTTTCAATAAGGGAGATTTCAGCCTGCTACAAAGCTTTTTTCAGTACTGGCAATAGCAACAGCATTGGCCTCCTGCTATTTCCTCTAGCAAAGACCAACATAACATCTCAGTCCTGTTGCATGTATTATTTATACTTCACCCTTTACAAAGGTTTTAATGTAACCTCCTAGCATGTTTTCTCAAGTATGTGTTTGAGCTAATAACACAAAAGTAAAGTAGATGCAGCCCATCCTACCACAGAAGAATAAAAGCAAAACCAGAACTGCTCACTGTGAAATGCTGGCAAGAGCCCACTCAAATCACTGGGTTTGGTAAATCATTTCAGCCCCATAAAAATGTGTCATCAGAAGATAAAAAGATGCCATCCTCTTCTTTTATTAATTTCCAATATCTCCCTTTCCCCAAGCAATTGCATCAGCTTAAACAAGAAACCTCATCAAAACCTCAGGCCAGTTTTGAGTACGAATTACTACACATTAGGGTGAGAAGGAAGAAAGAGACTGTAGAAGAAAAGAACTGGTTCTTCTGTATGACAGTAAATGCTAGAATCATAATCTACAGTTAATCCTACAGTATTAGCAAAATTTGAATGAAAATGCCTAGTGCAACAGTAAATTAAGAAGCCATCATATATACAATCACAGACAAATTCAGGGTATTACTCAGAGATTGCATGTATGAATCCTCTATGATGATCAGCATTCACTCATCAGGAACGTGGGCCAGATTTTTAGAAGCATCAGTAGTTAGCAGCTCCCCTTTAGGCATGAAATGCTGTGGTTTTCAAACACGTTCATCATCCATCAGTTTATACTGAGAACAACGAGCAAACAGTGGGCTAAGCTCTTTTGAAAACCTCGCCCTAAATGAGTTCACTAAATTTCAAAGGAATTGAAATAACAAGTGGATGTACCATTTACTTGCTACATTTTATGAATTGAAAACATCTGTTCCCATTATTCTTTTAATAAACTTGCATTTGAGTGTTAGAAAGATTCTGTTGCCAGTAGCAATCATCAACAACACAGCCATCCAGAACCAGATTTTTACTGGAATATTATAGACAATTTGTTGTCTAAAAAAGGAAATCTTTACCCTATTCATGGTAACGTAAAATACCTTTCATTTTTTTAAGAGATCTTCACCATCACATTGTTCTGTCTAGAAGAAAACCAACAAAATCAAATCTGCCTCTTTTTCCCCCTCCATGCCTTACTTATATAAAGGAGGAAAGGGAATCATAACATACGTATGTCATTTTCTTTCTTGATGAATAAAATGTATGGATGTATAGACTTTGAGAAAAATAGAACAAGATGACTTACAATATTTTGGGTCTGAACCCAAAGCTCTCAAAGTTAATAGCATCTGATTTTTATGTGGGCTTCCACAGACTCTGTATTTTATAGATAATAAAATAAAACCCCTAAAGCCCTACTCTTATTAGAGTACAGGAAGGTTAGAGAGACTGCTTATGGTTGACAATGCTCTGGGACTTGGGATGGGTTGAGTTTTATCTAAAAAATGGCATTATTTTTTTAATCTAAAAATCTAATCCACTTCTCTGGCACATTCATCTGTAGTGCTTCCAGTGGAAGACTATTTCTTGGCTATTTTGTTCTTACCCTGCAAAATTCATACTGATAGTAGTTGTGGGTTCCTGCTAATAAATGAATACCTGCATGATTTTACTAATTTCCAGCTCTATCTTACCCCAGCCATAAAGGCAGAACTGAAGCCTCATACTGACAGCCCTTTTAGAATGGAGTCTCCTATCTTAAGTGTGCAATGGAGGAAAAGGGTAAATACAGAGCAGAGGAATGTAAGATATATTAAAACACATGTGTATTTGTGTGTGTATGAATGGCATGTGCAATGCTTATGTGACTTTCTCAGCAGGTCACAAAAGAATCATATAAAATAACCATGCAAAAGGAATGAATAGCACTTGAATTTGTATGTGTGAATACACTTGCTTTTGATCTGGAATACTTCTAGAATGGCATGAAATATGCTTCTCAGTGGTCACAATGGTCACAAAATACTATATTGCCTTTACAGACGGTATCAGCCAACACCTGGTAAAGTCCACAGAAGTATCTGCACAGACTTCAGTAGTAACTGAACTATGGTTATAATAAACCAGCTCTGCATTTTGTTCTTATATTGCATTTATCATTAAAATACTGTCTGCAGGTAAGTGATTATTCCTTAAAGAAAAGCAACTAAAGTGTTAATCGTCCATGGGCAGTGCAAGCAATGATGTTCAGAGGCAAAGTTCTCACCCCCTCAAGGTGTTTCTTCCAGCTTTATCCCTTCTTTCTATTAGAAAAAGTAATTCTGAACTGAAAGCTACCTATCATTCTTAAATTAACTTGTTCTGAAAAAGAGCAGATCCAATATTCCAACCTCGGAGGCTATGCAGCTTGCTGGTAAAAAATTATCCCTGAATTGAAAATCACTTGTATTGATCCTGTAAATAACAGCTGAAAACAACAGCAAAAAAATATATAATCTTATCCAGCATATCTGTTCAGCAGGCAATCATTAGTCATGCTGCTTTCATAAGAAAGATTAGCCAGGCTGCCTCTTCCTAAGACAGAAGAAGTAGGAAAAGAATCAATCAAGCTCTCCATACCCTTCTGCAGAACATTCCCCTATATATTTATTAATGCTGCAGCAGCATCAGTCACTATGGTCCCATCTTGCAGATTCTTCAATTGGAGAATGGCTCCCTGATCGTACAGAGCAATTAACTACCAGATTTCACCCTGCCCAGGATATATAAATGCTCCATAATGGCAGTGCTGATGAATTTGCATGTACAGTAAGCCCTTGGCAAGGGATGGAAGAGATGAAAGACTCCTGTCAGCCTTCTGAACTACATGTTCCATATCTCTGCTGGCAGTGCCAAGCTTTGCTCTAATGAACAGGATTATCAGAGACAGAGATAATTTACCTATTAAGAACAATTATGGGTAACCTCAATGCCAATGGGTAAACGCTTCCAATCAGATTACAAATCCCAACTTTTATCCAATATTAATCTTCCCATTCCATTTTTGTATTCCCCAATTTTTCTACGCAGAAATTTGTATAAACTTGGATTTGAAAGTCGCCATGCTCAGCATTTTCACTCAGTTAAAGAGCACAACTTGGACACTCAAAATACAGACACTGAGAAAAGCAAACCAAAAACCTTCAAAAGATGAAAATACTCCAGGGGGTTACGCACATGGTCATCCATTTCACATCCTGCCACAGTAAATTGTTCCAGCAGGTACAACACTTTACAAACTTCATTCCCCAGACTAATGTTACACATTCACAGAAAGACACCACACAAAGATATCTGTAGCTGATTGTACTGCTCTTCCCTCAACTTCATGAGTATTTTCCCAGCATGGATACAAACCCTCCAGCACCCCTTCCTCTGGCTCAGCATGGTGTGGGATGAAACAAAGGTTGGTACTCATAGCTCAGGGTAACTCTGGCCTTTATTTCACACAATCACATACTTGCAATGTTCATTTTCTAGCCTCTTACAGGATTATCTTAAGGGGGTTTAATACCTTACTCCTATACAACACAACTGGGTCCAAATACTTTTATGGTAATTAAAGCCTTATCTTTATAATAAAACTTTGCATTGTTTGGGGCACTCTAGCATAATTGCATGGCATTTCCCACCTACTATACACTCAGTGAAGCAAAGCCTGAACATACTCATTTTTATACAGTCTTTTGTCAGAAACTTCAAGCAACTCTAAGAAAAACTCAACTATAATTTTCTAATTTACTGATGATTTCTACCTTTCTGGGGCTTTCCATCTGAAGGTCCTGGTATAATGTTATTTCGCATTAGAAGATGAGGAAATAAAATTTCAAAACTGTTTCACCCAGCACAGAAATGGAGCTTTTTGGACAGCAGTAGCAAGGTTAGAGGGCAAACATCACACAAGGGTACAGTTACCACGGTTTAAGCTTAGCCAGCAACTAAATACTACGCAGTCGCTCACTCGTCAGGAAAACAGGGCAAAGAAGATCACAGAATATAATATTCTGTTGAATTGCAATGTAATCCTGATAAAGAATTAAGGGATTTGGAATGGGCCAAAACACAGGAATTAACATCAGTACTTTTATTAAAAAAGAAAAAGCTGTGAAATCCTATGAGCCAGAACAGGACAGAACTTCTCCTTTCTAACGCATCCACCACAAACAGCATAGCAACACTATTGGCCTGAACTGACTGAATCAGCATCTAGGTCAGGTATTTGTTGCTCTTGTGTTCCCACTGGCCAGCAGGCAATCTTGTAGTCTATGTTATTTCAACCAAGTTCTGACCTGGCCTAACCTTGGTTTGTGAAATCCAATAAGATCACAGCACAATCTGGCATGGCTGCAAGCAATGTTCAGTCATACTGATACAAAAATCCCTGAGGAGCATAATCTGGAAGAAACAACAAAGAAGGCTGCAACAAAGACAGCCATAAAACAAAAGGACAAATGGTAGATGAAAGAGGAGTATTACAGTATCTGGAGTGAAGGGAAGGCCAACACAATAAGCTGTGTTGTCAGAATTTAGTTTAAACTTGGGCAAAAAATAAAAGAGGGAGGTGAGGGGGGAGAAACAAATGGATGGAAGGAATTTTTTAAGCTGAGGTTTCCTCAAGCAGCTAGAAACAAGCCATGCAAACCTCTAAGGTATGAGGGTCAGAAAAATTCTTCTTTTTCAAACAGATGGCAGAGACTAACAACAGAAAAAACCCTACTTGATGCAGCAGACTCTGTAACTGGTTCACAGCAGTCCTACTCACCATGCTGGATCCAGGGACTGCATGACACTAGAAACCACCCTTCAAAATTCAAGCAACCACAACACAAAATCTCACACATCACCCTGTCCACCTTGGCTGGGTCAGAAACTTAACACTGAAAGCCAATGCATCAGAAAGCCAACTCCACTCTACTGGCAGACAAGACATTTTGTTGACTTATACACAAACTGCCTGATCACCTCTCCAAGTCACCAAAATAACCCACCACAGCTGGGTGGCCATAGAGGAAGGGCAGATGAGAGAGAAAGAGAATGCAAGTAGACATGAGAGGGAGAGAGAGAGAGAGGGCATGTGAACATGTTAAGAACAGCAAGAGCATCAGAAAGGGTGAACAAGTGTACAAGAGAGAGCATATGCACACACGAGAGCTTAATAAAGAATGGAAGAGCACAAGAAAATGCCACAGAAGAAAATGAGGAAGTAGTTTGAAATGAAGGATCTACCTGCCTTTGCACCCTGGCACATCTTTGACCATGCTTTTTTTCCTCATTTATTGTTACTTTAAAACCTCATGAGTTTGTGCTGCAAAATGCTGTGTTTGCTGCTCATTAGATGTATGGGCAGGGCAAAACACAACAGGAAGCTGATTTTGGCCAAAGTAAACTTTGGATATAGATGCTAATAGTGCAAGTGCTCCAGCAATCAGGGAAACAAGGAGATCAATCAATAACAGCATGGAATCCAGAGATGCATGTCCACTACACTTCATGTAGCTGTTTTCCTAATTGACCCTTGTGCCTGGTATCACTGCTAGCAAGGGCAAATATATTGGAAGCAAACTCCAAACAGCCCCATTTAATACCATCAGGGAAGAACAAGGAGGTTTATCAGGCTAAATACATTTCTTACTGAGTATAACAATTGCTTCCTGATGTGAAATCCTAAACCACAGGGTCAAATGATGAAAAGCTCTTGAAAGGCCCCCCCAGCTGGGGATGGTAGTAAATAATAGTAAAGAAAAATAAAATAATAAAATCCTGGCAAGCACTGGGCAAATCTTTCCCTTTTTCCATCTTCAATCTCCAAATTTCAGGGTTTAGAAATGCCACATGTACATACCTCAGTGGTTTGCATCAGCACCAGGAGACCAACACCATACCACTGAGTTTCACAGGTCCATGCATCCCTACGTCCTCAGGGACAAGGAAAGCACCTTCCCATTCAGAATATTTGAAAGTAGGTTCAGTGCTCACTCAGACAGAATTTACGTGAAACAGAATCTAAAAACCAAACCCAAAATTTGCACCCCTTCCATGAGCACCTATGACCACCACCATTCGCTGTTCCTATCTTCACACTTTAGTAGAGCTGGGGTTTTTCCTTCAACATTTTTTGCATGCATTTATTTTAAGAGCTTAGGAAATTTTTCCAACAGCTTTTTAATCACATGCTAATTTCTAGCTCTATTTCTCAAATTAGAAAATCAGGAAATGACACCCAACTATTGGAGCACAGTCAGTGTGAAAATAAGTTTCTGCCTACAGGACAAATATGTAAAATAGATTATCTGGGTTCTGTGCTAAAAACAACATTTCATACTGAATACCAGCCACTGAGATTCAGCTTGTCATAAAGTGATTCCCCTCTCTCCCCCATTTTTCCAACCCCCACCCTACTTATTCCTGATTTAAAAGCTCAAAGGTTCTGGCCCCCATCTCTCTCCTGCACAGTACAAGGCCACCAGGAAAAGAGGCCAAAGAGTCTTGACCTTCTACCCACTGAGTTAAATGGAACGTTTCCCACTGCTTCAGAAGTAAAGAAGGTCAAGGAACATTTGGCCGATGTGGTGTAGCTGAAAATTAGGACACATTTCTCAAAATTTTGGCTACAATTTACATGCACTTCAGGTTTTTTCATGTCCAAGGTGACCTGCTTCTATCAGCCAGGACTTGCAAAGCTTCAGTCCTTAGTTTTGCAGAATGCCTAATTAACATTACTATTCTCTTGGCTGATGTCATTAAGTGCACTGCTTTGTGCCTTCATCAACTGAAATACTCAGTGGACTGATAAAAAGCTTGCTAAAATCCTTTCTAATACCTATTTAAGGGCTCCCAAATAGTCAAACTGCAGCACCTGCAAACTGCATCTGTCTGTGAGACTGGCGGTCCTCCCGTGTACTAACAGGCACCACAGGGGCTGACTCAGTCCTGCTCCCAGCAAGTACCTCAGTTACCCAGGGAAGCACTGACCCCTCCCTCCTGTTCAACCTGGATAAATTGGAAAACTCATGAGAAAGCCTTTCACCTTCAGTACATCTAAGACTTTGGTAACACTGCTCATAGTTATTCTTACAAGCAACACTTAAAACTAAGAAAACACTGCAGATCAATCTCTGTTTCAGCATAAAGAGATGAACAGAAAGCTTATAAACTTCACAGCCCCTAAAAGGTCCTTCACAGCTTATAATGTGTAACACATGCTAGTAATTCATTCTTCAAGGATTGCTGAGGAAAACAATGCAGCTGGATCTTCCTTCCTTCCTTCCTTTCCTTCTGAGTCTGCTGTCAGATTACAGTCATCTAAACTGATGTTTCAGCAATGGACTTCAAACACTACACTTCCTAAACATTAGTGCAATTAGGAAATGTGCCAGTCCACTCCTGTTACCAACCAACACTAAGGGGCAAAAAAAGGAAAACATTGCCATGGGCATCAAATTATGTATTTACAATTTCCAGAGCAGGGTTTAAACTGGTACTCACAGAAGGAAGCCTGCCTGGGCTGGGAGCTTCTGCTCAGCTCCATGTTCCCTCCCACCGAGGAGCAGCACAGCCTGGCTGCCAGCAAAAAACAGATTAGGAATGGTGCTGCCAAGTGTTAAAAATGCTAGGCAACCGGGTTTTATTGAGAGCAGGGCGAGACCTTGAACCTCACCCCTCCTTTTGGAGCACATAAATGCTAAAAATGGAAAATGCACAGCTTATTAAAATACACTCATTTCACTTTCACTGTCAGAAGTGATTATGCTTGTGCATAATAACTGCAATGATCTACAATAAGCACACATCAAGTTTTGCTAAGAGCCTGTTATAAAATAAGAACAAAAGAAATCTCACCCACATTAACATTTTTCAAGGAAAATTATTAACTTAAAATGTATCAAAGAGTAATGAAAAGTCATCCAAAATTTAGAATACAACCTTGAATAACCAGATAGAGAATTATTTCCCATGTATTACATACAAACTTCAACAGAATTTCACTGCCAGCTGGTACTGAACTACTTTCCCCCCTTAACTGAGCAATTAAATTCCAGAAGCAAAGCTCTCAGTAATTCCATCACAGCAGTTCTCAAGTTCAAAGCACTTTCCAGGCAGCATTAAACCCCCCAGCAACCCAAGGAAGTCGGCAAGGAAATGTTAGCATTCCCATTTTACACAAAGAAAGAAAAAAATGAAACAGATCCTCTAGAGTTTTTATCCAAGATCAGAGAAGCAGTTTTGATTATACACATACTGAGGGACAGATAATCCAAGCTGGAGCTCAGCAAACCATTTCTATTTAATAAAGCTCTTAATCACTTGTCTAGAGACTTAAACGTCCCTGTATTCAGTTCAAATGAGTATGCGTGTTGTTAAATGAATATACTGATGGAGCTCTAGCAAACAAAGCCTCACAGTGGCATTCACCAAGGAAGGAAAAGTCTCAGTGAGCAGGCTTTTGGGAGAAGCTGGGGGATATAATCTTAAACATAATGAAGGGCTGGAGCTAGGAGGTGGACTACAGCCAAAGCCTTTATGTGCAAAGTGAGGACAAGAAAGCAGAGACAACAGCCGTATCTGTGCTAGTAAATGATGGAGACCTCCAGGACATTTTGGGGCTTTGCAGTGCAATGATTCATGCTGTTAAACTACTACAAGAGGACCTTTCACAGGCTTTTGGCTGTGATAAACTGCTCTCCCTCAAACACCTCTTTGTATGGCTCAGAGTTTTATCACAAGCCAGGGACAATCCCCAACAGGTAACACACACACAGCCATGATGTTTTGGAAGCAGTGGAATGCCACCCCTCCATGCCAGCTGCTTGCAACACTCCCACACATTCCATTTACTCAGGCAGATATACTACTGATAGGAATCAGTGGTGCACACAGACCAGTAACACACTCTGCTATGACAAATTATAGTAGAGTTTTCTGCCATAACTGGCAGAGGTTGGTGTTTTCTGGAGTACAAGGGGCTCTGGAGCCTGTAGAACCAGCAGATGGAAAACCAGATTTACTTTTCTCAGTCTTAATGCACAAGGGTAGATGGCAGTGCTTAAATCTACTCATCAGACACTTTGACTACAGGATACATGAATAAACTATATCCAAATACTGTGAGCAACATACAGCTCTAACTTGTACATCACTGGACATCTCCTCTGAGACTCCCAGCAGTGGACCAGCAAGCTAAGGTCACACACAGGGCTTGTTGGCTGTCATGGGAGCTCGATGCCAAGCTGTGTAGACACTCATCTAACATTAGCATCTGTTTGCTTGGCAGGCTCCAAAGGCAATTCAGCTGACAATTCTGAATTTGCCTGTAGGTCTGTCACAGGATCATATAAATGTGAGACTTCTGGGAGTACCTAATACTTCTTTGATGAAGATCATGCACATCATAATATATTAGATCTATTCTAAGCATCCTTTGAAATGAGTGTTTGTGACCTCTCAGTATTATTCAGGTAGTATTGCTGGCTTAAGTGTGTAAGCTAAAGCTAAGCTCAAAGATCATGCACTTAGTTCGTGCTTGCATTGGGATCTCTTCAGCAAGTTTACGTAATGATCCAAAACAAATCAGAAATTTTTTACTGTTAACATGGGTTCCTGCTACTGATGGAACACCAAGGTTGCTCCTAAATTGGTCTAAAAATGAACAGCATAACTGTTCTGTATCAGTTTCAATATCAACACTACTGCTTTAAGGTTTGATATGTCTGGAAATAACAATACAAAAATCTAGTGGTGGCTTACACAACTATCATTGGTATAAAAGCTCAAAAGATTCAGTTCACAAAAGGTCAAAGTCTTCATTTTTAAATATATATGTATCCAACTAAATATATGTGAGGAAAGATGGGATTATTCATGTGCTTAAAATGAAGAGCATGCTAAATCACCCTATCATGTCAGGAGCTCCTGGCCTTGAAAGATTGAATTCTACATAGCTGGAGTGTGCAAACCCAGTGGTAAATTTGCCGTCATATTTAAATGCATCATATAAGAGAGAAAAATTACTTCAAGAACAGAAGATGTTGAAAATCACTGCACCTTTTCCCAGTTTGTGTCTGATAAAGGAAGTTCAAACACTACTAATAGCCTCAGGAAATAAACACGCCCGTTTTGTCATTCCCAAAGGACACCAATTACATAACAGGACTAGATCAGCATATATTACAAATGCCATGGACAATGTCTAAACCAGCAACTGCTTGATGGTCAGGCAGATCCAGATTTATTTCCTACTCAGGAATGCAGCAGCATGCAGGTAACCCAGCAGTTACATAAAACAGCCTTCAAAGCTCTTTCCAGTCTAATAACACAATACTGTAAGTGGGAACTCAGACCATTCCCACTGCTTTCACAACAGGGGATCATGGACTTCAAAGCTTCATGCCTATCATGTTTTAACGCTTAGCAGGATCATCCCTTCTTCATCCAAAGGTTAAATGCAAAATACAGCTTCTGCCAGTATACCACTAAAGCTGAAAAGTTAAAACCAAAATAGTCTGGAAAAGCAAACATCAGTAGATCAGATTTCTGTCTCCACACAGATAGACCTAGAGGAATTATCTAAGAAGTCTCCCCAGATCAGGGGGGACTTCAAAGCATATGGTGATGGTTCTAAAATCTGCAGGCACTGTCCCCAGGGCCATGCCTCCTGGAACCATGTAGTTTGAGAGCTGCTACCTTGCAGCCCACACAGATAACATTTAGATATCTAAGCCCTTGACAGAAGTTCAAAGCTTTCAAACCCCCAATACCCTTGAAGCTGTGCCTTGTGCTCATGGCCAGCTGTTAAAATGCAGTCTGCAGTAATCATTGCAGTGCTCCCAAAGCTGAGCACCCTTTGCTGCAATACAGCAGTTCTGAGGCACGAGGCCAACTGAAGCCTCAAGTCTATTTTAATCCCACTATAATTAAAAAATATAGATATTTAGTTGTGATGCTCCTAAATTTTTCTTTGCATGAGGGTATATTGTGTGCAGTTCTGGTGTCCTCAACATAAAAATGACATGGAGCTGTTGGAACAAGTCCAGAGGAGGCCACGAGGATGATCGGGGGATAGGAACACCTCCCATACGAAGACAGGCTCAGAAAGTTGGGGCTGTTCAGGCTGGGGAAGACAAGGCCGCGTGGAGACCTCATAGCAGCCTTCCAGTATCTGAAAGGGGCCTATAGGGAAGCTGGGGAGGGACTCTTCATTAGGGACTGTAGTGACAGGACAAGGGGTAACGGGTTCAAACTTAAACAGGGGAGGTTTAGATTGGATATAAGGAAGAAATTCTTTCCTGTTAGGGTGGTGAGATGCTGGAATGGGTTGCCCAGGGAAGTTGTGAGTGCTCCATTCCTGGCAGTGTTCAAGGCCAGGTTGGACAGAGCCTTGGGTGACATCGTTTAGTGTGAGGTGTCCCTGCTTATGGCAGGGGGGTTGGAACTAGAT
>NDXB01009333.1:107046-178354 GCA_002631895.1 Agapornis roseicollis
TTCAATTGTTTTTTTTTTTTTTTTTTTTTTGAGTAACTAACAAGATTTACTAGCCAGCTGGTAAAATAATGAAGGAAAGAGGCCAGAAAAACTATAAAAAGCTAAGAGGAACTGCCTTGTGCTAATTAGAATCAACGTGCAGTTTGATGACACTTTATAGGCTTCAATTACCATACTCGGCAGGAAGGAGCTTTCAAACATCTGTATGATGATTATTCTCCACTGGGATGTCATTTACAGTGAAAAGTATTAAAAACAGGGCCAAAAATCAATTATAATCTTTGAAAATGAGCATATTCTTTATCTAAGAGATTTGAATTTGTGTGTGGAAATTTGCTTTAAAAGGAAAGACAGAAACTGATTTGACAATGGAAAACAGGCAGCTCCCCACCACCCCCATATCTGATCTGCACAAAATGAAACTTAAGGTTCATTAAAATAATAATTTGCATATGAAATGCAAGAACAAAAGAATATAAGTTGAGCCTAAGAAAGCAATGACTAACCACATGCGAGGTTCAAGAACAGGATTTCTTTAAGTTTTTAGGTGAACATCCAGAAATACGGTTCATTGATCAGGATTACTTAGAATCATAGAATTATAGAATAGCTAAGATTAGAAAGGACCTTAAGATATCTAGTTCCAACCCCCCTGCCATAAGCAGGGACACTTCACACTAAATAATGCCACCCAAGGCTTCATCCAACCTGGCCTTGAACACCGCCTTGGGCAACCCATTCCAGCACCTCACCACCCTAACAGGAAAGAATTTCTTCCTTATATCCAATCTAAACCGCCCCTGTTTAAGTTTGAACCCGTTACCCCTTGTCCTGTCACTACAGTCCCTAATGAAGATGATTAAAGATGCACACACTAGGCAGGAACTCAAAATCAGATCTATTATTGCTCTAAATTGTTCTAAACAATTATTTTCATTATCTTCGCACAGATAAACACAAGATGCAAAAGCAGTGGGAAGGGTAGGAAGCAACCAACAGCCAATAAAAATGTTATGCCAGCTGTTCCCTATTCAATACATTAGTGCAGAGGACTAAAGATTTTACCCTGTAACCAAAGGAAACCAAAATATAAGTTAACAGAGAAAACTATAAAGATAAAATATAAATCTTACCACTGTAAAATGAAAAATAAACAACCAAATAAAAAGGCTGTTTGAATGAATTGAAGGTTTTATCTCAGAGAATATGCTTAGAAGGGATGCAGAAGTAATGCTGAGGTTCATTCAAGAGCAAACGGGAACAGCAGTGGTCAGCTGCAGAAAACGGCTAGGAAATTTGCCAGTCATTGCACCAGCATCCTTAAGTGCAGTACAAAATCTGGCATTGTTAACCTGACTTTGCGGATCACTGATGTGACCAAGCACCCCGAGTATTTTATGCAGACTGTAAGATGACTATGACTTTTTCTCTTGGAGGCAAAATTTATTTGCCTTTTAAAGGCAGATAATGACCTACCAATATAGTGCTGTATTTTAAAGAGTATTTTAAAGCATGAACTAATGTAGAGGGCAGATGCTTGCTGAGTAGAGACAAAAGCATGCTATTCTCAGCTCTAAACATTGTCTTCTAGTAACTAAAGGGGTATGAATTTCAGGTGTTGGGTTTGACCTTTAAAGTTCCAAGGAACCTGGAAATATAGCCAAGAGAGTAGGGTTTCTGTGCACTTCCCTCCTCTTCCTTATCTCCTTTTGATTTTATAGTGGTGATTAGAGGAGCTGTGAGTCCCTCTCCAATATTCTGTCATTTGGTCAGACAGGACCTGGTCCTATTAAACTCTCATTCAAACATTCTTATTTCTCCTATTAGGTACCTGGGGGGAAACTAAGAGGATATCCAGGAGGAGTCACATTATGAAATTACCACCCAGTTTTGTAGTAAGCTACTAAGCAGAGGAGCAATTTTAAAACAATAGTTGGATTTTTACAGTCAAGGCAGTCCAGAACATAGGATGAGATCCCAGCCAGCTGCATATAATCAAAGATGGATTTCTTGGTCTCTTCATTTCCATGGAACATCATGGCTGCCAATGGCGTTCTGGAAAAAGGAACTGCACAACACAGAAATATATCATCTATTCCACAGCATTAAAATAAAGTCTGAATTTCATATAAAATTCAAGATAACTAGGTTAATGCAGGATGTCTGCAGCAAAATTTCAGCAGCACAGCAGTATCTGAAACTATTTTAAGCACTAGCAACTACTTACTTAAGTAGAATCAGCAAGAGGCCACATTCCCTATTATTTGGGGATAACAAAGCTGGAACACCTCTAGCAGGCTACCTAGGGATTACTTCAGCTAAATGCAGCTTTGTTATAAAAAAAAGGAAAGGATTTTTTTCAGCCTGACAGCACCACAAAACCTCTTGCTCATACCGAATGACACATGAACAGAGACTGGTATTTATACTTTTCTGCTGGCTAAAGACTCACTCTTGCTCCCATTGAACTAACTAAATGAGGCAAAACTGCCATTGATTTCAATCACATTGTCAGTAGACCTTAAAGATACTAACCATCAGCACTTATTAATATGAAATCATCAGTGGAAAACATATTGACTAGTTGATCTAAATACTTTATCTTCATTCATCAGAACACTTAGGCCAAATGAACAAAGACAGAAAACTGAACCCAGATCAAAGGTCAGGCTGAACGTACAAATTCCAATGACTACTGATACATATTACCAGCACCAGTATGATGTGTATTACACCCAATCAAACCAATGGACATAATATTAAATGGGAAACACACAGCTCATCCCCCCTTGGTTTCCCAGAAGCTCAAATTCTGCCTCAATCAGAAACATCCTCCACTTTTTAATATAAAACATGAAAAATACATTAAAATAATGTCATAGAACTGGCCACTTCTTTGCTGTAGGCCTTTAAAAATCAAAGCCAAAACCAGCTTCTGACTATAAATGCTACAACCCTTGTAAAAAGCACTTATATTACATTAGTATTATTTTTAACTTCAGAGAAATAATTAATGTACTATAAAGGAGGAAAAGAGTGGTAAAAATTCTGAATTTAATTATATGAATGGTATTCTATATACACTTAATTGCATAGCAGTAACACAACTACTTTCATTACTCTTTATAGCTTCAGATGCCCATTAGCACAATTCCCAAGGTTCCTTACGAATAATTAGATTAGGAAAGGGGGACTCTCTGATGAAACGCAATAGGATGTGATGCTTATGAAACAGCACATCTTGAATCCAGATGCTGACATGACAACATCATGAAGACCTAATTTGCACATCGAAATTAATACCATCATGATGATAATATAAAAGAAAGATATGCATATAAAATGAGCTACAGAAAATAATGTCAAAAAGAATTGAGGTACTTATATTAAAAAATACATCTTTTTGACACTTTAACCCAGTTGGAAAGGTGTAAATAGACAAAATGTCATATTCATGAGCTACTTAAGCAGACTTACTAGGATTCAATCCACTATTTGGTAACACATGGGCAAGCTGTTTAATAAATGGTTACATCCTTCAAACATGCGCAGCACTCACATAAACAGGTGAATAAATTGCATTACATTTTATTAAACATCTGTTTCCATTTGATACACTGAATGTTTTTGCACTGTTAGGTGTTTCTTAGGTATAAACCATCAGGAAAATTGGCAGGGATCAGTTTTTTTGAAGGATCTCTACATGGGGTAAAAAAAGACACAAACAAATGGGGGTTAAAAAATATTTTGAAGAGTCAGATATTTTTGCAGCTGTCATGAGCTGTCTGCACAGCTACATGTCTGAAGAGTTAAGAAATATCTCTCTCAAATCTACATAAGAGAAAATAATGGGATCTCCATAAAAAGGGAAATACTTTACTTCCACTTCTGTTGTTCTCATTCACGTAAAGGAGAAATAAATACATGTAAACACAAATACACTTTACAAGGCACACTCTACCATTTGCTATGCAGGCACAAATACCAAAGTCTGCTCCTCTCTCCACATTTTACAGTATGTAATGAACATGGATCCTGCTTGCCCTATGCATTTGAGAATGTGTTCCACTAAGGTGCAGTGTATTAGTCTAAATGGTTTTCAACTTCTAACAAAAATCTAAATTCACATCAAGCTGGTGGGATCCCTTTAGAATACAGAAACCTTATATGTAAACTCAGAAGAAATTACAATACTACTGGAAAGGATATGGCAGAGATAGTAGAAGGATAAAAGTGAATAGATGGGATGCAAGCAAGAGGCATAATAATGGAGGCATAACACTAAAGACAAGATAAAGGCACAACTGTGCAAATGTAATCATATGAAATTTTCTTATAATACAAGGACAAGGAAAACCTCATTAAATGAAAAAAATAAATACTTGAAGCTAATGATATTCTACCCTAAGCATTTAGGAATCTACTACAAAATATCACTGAGACAAGGAGATCAATAGGATTTAAGCAAGATGTACACAGTCATGCACTTATTCACAGCTAGCAGTAATTATGACAAAACTTACTAACTGGGATAGAAAGATACACTAAAACCAAAACAACCTCACAACACTCACCTCAACATTACAGAAAACATTTCTGGACATACGATACACAGTTGGAGGTAAATGGGATGCTAACAGGGGAAAACCAGCAAACCTTTCCACTTTGCATTTGTGAGTTATGACGAAGCATGTCCTATTTTGGTACATAATATTACACTTACTACATGAACAACAAGAATTAAGGGTGCTTCATTATTCATTCTAATAAAATGCTTCATTTTGAAAGAAGTTTGAAGTGCCAGCTTCTTCATTACCACATCCCAACAGCCTGCTTACTGAGATTGATCCAACACTGTTTAAATCACTAGGAGTTCCTTCCAAGAACTTCAAGGGAAACATTATCAGGACCAAAGTCTAGAGCAGAATACGTTAACAGAACAAAAAATCAAATAACCAGCAAGAGACACAGGCAACATGCAGTGAGGAAACATATGTGAGGCATAAGTGAAAGCTTTTATTGGTATATGAAAGCATTTTCATGAGCTTTTGCCACTGTAACCCTCATGCTTCCTGTACTTATCTGCCTTATTTTTTGTCACCTCTTGCTGTGCACTGTCTAAGCTATAAGATTCTGGTGGCATGTTCATTTTAATCACCTATAAAGCATCATATGCTCTTGTGGCACTAAAGTGAATAAATAACAAAAGGCCTTTTATTTTGAGTAGACAGAACTAAGTGCTCTTGGTCATGACATATGCTGTACTCAGCCAAATAAATGACAGCCTCAATTCAATATAGCCCTTCGCTTCAAAGCCAAATATTGATACATATATATATATGTATGAATTTTAAAATCTTCTATGTGTCATTCTAAAGCCAATAGTCAACAGTCTCCTGTTGCATAAATTCACAAAATACCATGCCTAAAACCAGAGCTGACACGTTAGTTTATACTCCTCAGCATGCCTTCCTTGCAGCCTGTGCTTTACAGCAGCACTGACACCCATTCCTGGACTTAAATGGTGCAAATGGATGACGTTTTAGTTCCCTTATTCCCTCACCTGCTTTCCTGCAGTTCTGCATTACGTGCACAAAGTTGGAAACATGTTGAAAACACACTAATCCTGAAACACCATCAGATGATTTAGGATGGTTTTGACAGACAATGGTTTCTGAAGTTACATCAGCCTAGGTCTGGGCACTAATTTATATACTAGTGAGAGCTAACTTGTCCATGTATTTCACATGGGGTTTATTGCTAACTTTTCCCATAGAATGGTTACTTAAAATGCATTAAATAATGCTAGAACTCATTAAAACCAGCAGGAGAAACATGCAATGTACTGAAAACTGTAAAGAACAGAGATACAAACTTAGGACATCATCTCAAAACAAAACACTGTTCATCCCTGGCATGAGCAAATTTAGGCAGGCAATTTCTGTGAAATATTCTACTATTACTTAATCAGATACCAAATACCTTTGTTACAATATGTAACAAAGGATAAAACGGTTCTGGAGCAGGCCTTAAGCTTTTCAGTATTTTCAGACTATAGCCAGAGGACTGATGACAGAAGATCACCACTGCTCTGGCACATGCTGTTGTTTAGCAGAGCTGGAATACCACACAGCAGGGACGTAACATGTATATTCTTAATGTAGTAATTCTAAAAATAAACCTTTTAAAGATATTGAAAGATATTAAGAGGACATAAGAAGGACAATGAAAGGTCAGTTTTACTGCTACCTCTGTTCTCAGCTGTATTCTCTACTTGCATCAGTCTAGCAACTTTGCATAAGAACATTTATGCAGGAGGGGTTTAATATAAAAGAAAAAAATGTAGTGATAAGATTTTCAATAAAGCTCAGCATTCATTCCTCCTCACTAGTCTCTTTATTACCCTCATTAATATTGCTCTTCTGTCTACAGACCTGTGCCTTCAAGTGCTTCCTCATCTTTAATTTCTCTCACCTGAATAGGCCCATGGGACTTATCACAAGGGTAATATTAAGTATGTTCATATGACCCTCCAGGATTTTTATGCATCTAGTCTCTGACTTGCAGAGATCATAACTGAAGCCTTAACAGTCCTTCCCTGGGAATCATCTAAATGCATACCAACAGAGGTGCAAATTTGCCCGGACTGGTGATAACGCTTCAATCTATTTAAGTGCATTCACAGTTCTCAGTAGCAGTTGTTATTAAAAGAAACTCTTGGGAATCTATACAGTTATATTTCCACTGAAGTCCCAGTATCACCACAGCCATCTAGATTTTATAGCTGCCTAACCACCATGTATGTTAAAGAGTCTCTTAAAGACTGCATCTTTAGGTTGTCATAATATCCCAGTTTGAAATAAAAATGAATAAATGTGAAGTGAAAAACCAATACAAACAAAACATGAACTAGTAGCAGTGGGGAAAGATAATTATTGTTTCCCATCTGTTTAAAGCAAAAGCAAAACAAGCGTACAAGAAGAGCCATTTCACAAGTCTTCAGCTAGAGCTGGAATTTGAGGGAAAAAAAAAAAAAAAGGGAAAGTTGATGAATTACAAGCTTAATTACATCTGGGATAAGACATTTGAAAACCCAAAGGAAAAATGATTTGCTGAATGTCAGTATGCTCAGATGCCCACCAGCGAGCAGTCCCTCCTCTATTCCAGGGTTTCAGTGAAGACAACATACATGTCAACCACAGTAGAAGAAACACAAACTAATGAAACTATGTGTAAGCTGTAATTACACTGTCTCAGTGAATGGCACTTAGGGTATTGTGAACAGATTGTACATGTTACTTCACACAGGGCTTAATGAAGCATTCCCTGTTCTACAAACTTCACCTCTTGATTTAATTAACCTTCATACCTACACACACACTACCTACCAATCATAATTGTTGGAAAAACCTTAAATAAACTACAGTGCTTTCAAGCTACATTATAAAAGTAGCAGAGGTTCAGTTTGGCAGCTCAGAAGTTAACCGCAAGCAAATTATGAGGTTCTCAGATCATAAAAACTCATATGGGGAATTTGGCCCTAAAACAGCTCTCCCAAATATAGGACATAGTCCCTTAAAATGAAATTGCAACAAATCAGAATCAATTAATTCACAACAATAAAAACTGTCTAAGATTTCACTAGAAGAGAAACAAACATTAAAATAACTAGTAGGCTGTGGAAGACTTTTCAATATTAAATAAACTGTTTTGAGGAACAAAATAGATGGCTAGCAGGTTTGCAGGCACAGCTTTACACAATACAAATATATAAATACAGAAAACTCTATCACTGGCATCAATTCTTAAAAATGGAAAGGACCACATCATTATTATCTTAAATGTAAAAACCATAATCTCGCAGACCATAGCTGTTAAACTGTTAAGTTCAGGACTGAGTAAGCTGTTCACACCTCCCCCCCAGGCCTCCCATAAGCCAGCATCTTCTTTTCCAGTACCAATGCACTACACTTTCTACTCTTGCACTTTTGATCAGCTTTAGAGCCTGAATTACATGAATTTGTTGCTCTAGTCATCTACAGCAAAACACTGGGGCACTGCAAACAAATCGTGTTTTCCTGCTGACTTCAAAGGGTGAAACATGCACCAAAAACCCCACTCATTTCATGCTTCCTCCTGTATAAAATCCTCATTTTATACTCAACATATGCTCAGACTCTAGCAGTCAAGGCCAGATACCTAGAAATGCAAAGGGAGGGTCTGTCTACTCTCTTCTGGTGGGAACAAACTGAAGAGGCAGGTGAACAGCAAAGCCTCATTTCACAGTTTCCTTCCAATGAAAGGCAGTAAAACCTGCTGCCCCTGTAAGCACTAAGATTCAGTATCTGTGTGAACGGCAAAGCGATACTGATACCCTTTCTCTGCTTCCCTTCCCCCACGATTAAAGCATACATAAAATTCTTAATATTTGAATTCATAGGAAAAAAAAAAATCAAGTTGCAAATACTGCACAAATCAGAAAGAGTCAGCGCTGATTTACAGAATACAGGCTGCACTGGAGAAATATCAGTAAATCCTTCACAACAGCAGAGAACAATTGAAAGCTGCAGAGAGAATTTATATAAGAGTCTCCAAAGCCATTTTAATAGTATCTCTCATAAAAATTAATCAGCAGAAGTCAGCAAGCAGAGAAGGAGAACCAGTGGACAGGATAAAAGTTGGCTGAGGGATGAAAGGGAAAGTTTGCCAAGCCCCAGAAAATAAGGACTCTGTTTGCATTTTAAAATTGAATCAGCTGGGTTTTCACCCAGCGCTGAAGACTTACATCACAAGCAAAAAGAAGTAGAAAGACCTCCCTAGAAGGCTGAGAAGCAACTCGGATTGTTACTTTGAAAGGAACAAAGCCAAAACCACACACAACAAAGCAGAAAAAAACTGAACAAAAAAGCAACATTTATGGTTACATTCTATCACTCCAAGAGAGAGATTTCAAGGAGGGGGCAGAAACCTGTGTAATAGAGGCCATAAAGCAGGAGTTTAAATTAACTGAGAATTCAGTCAACCTTGACAACTTAAACAGAAGGTACCAAATCTGCCCTTTCCCTTCACAGCAGCTATGCTATTCAGTTCGCATGAGAACCTCCACCAATGTCAATGTCATTTTGGCATAAAGGATAATAATTGTATTTATGATATATCCCTCCAAGGCAGCATGCAAGATCACTCAAGCAACTTAAAATGTGATAATACATGAAAAATTTAATACATTTTAAACCTGTACTTACTATTTTTCACCCCAGTAGAAAATTTGCAGCCACTATAAAGCAATAAAGTGTTTTGCCTTCTGCCATTTTATTGATGCAACCAAAAGAACAAGTGTTTTGTTCACTGATGTAACAATAGGCATATCTGAGCACACTTGCTTACCTCCCCACGCTGCTGCTAATTACTCAACAGCCTTTGTTATTTTCTCCCTAGCTCTCAGCTCTTGGGTCCTGGCTGCCTGGTAGCAATTTGGACTTCAAGAAACTGATAGGAAAGAAATACCGTAATGCCACAAAGTGCCATCCTTCAGTGAGGCCAGGGACACAGAGCAGGATGAATGTCAGTGCAATTGGTGCTGAAAGGCTGGAGGAGCATTTGGTACAGGTTACACTTGGAGCCTGCTGTGGTGAAATCACAGACACTATCAGCAGATTGTCCATCACAACCCAGGGTGGTGGCTCAGTTGATGGCAGGAATGCAAAGGTCCCAGTCCAGTTTTGCCTCTCACCTGATAGAATCTGGAACTAGTGCCTTTGAACCCCCCTGGGCTATGCCTGAAACCAGTCTCTCAGTTCCAAAGTTGCCTCAACATGGGGAGTCCACAGAAAAGGGCCCCCTTGCCTCCTCCCATTCCCCCCACCCCCCATTGTCCTCCCCCTTCTACAGAATTACTGAACAAGCCAGACACACATAAGGCAGCTCCACACAGAGCTCAGCAGAAGCTCAGGGAATTCACTAAGAATCTGAACACATCTACAGCTCAGGACCCCCCCCACAGGTGCATAGATTGCATCTGCCTCAACCAGAATTTAGTCAGAACTGGGTGGCCAAGGCACTTCTGACTTGCATACTTACGTACTTGGGGATCTGCTGTTTCAAAACAGAAGCAGCACCAATTTTTTTTAGAAACCTCTACAGGCCATGTGGTAACTTAAGAACAGACATTCCTGTTCTCCAAGATGTAGACAATTAATAGACCCATTAACTGTGTCTGCACCAAAAGAGCTTGAAAAGCGATACATTATCCAAGTCTTTGCAATCCTGGAAGCCACAGGGCAGAAACTGATCTTCTGGGAATGTCTCCTTGCACTTTCCCATCCTCCTTGTGAAGAACTTACAAACTCTTCACCAGATGCTCACAACTCCTGAAGGGCAGTACGAGCAGCCAGGCTGCCATGGCAGGAACCTGGCTGAGCGGTAGAGTTTGCTGTAGTCTATACACTATCTATCACAACCATAAATAGTCCTGTAAGACCTAAAAAAAAATCAAGGAAATGATCAAAATGTGGTGATAACCATTCTTGTTCAAACTGCTGTTTTCAATATTGGGAAAGTAGCTATAGATTTTACAGACATCAACATGAAGATGTGGATTCCTTAGGGTGATCACTTCCTCAAGAGTCTGAAGTTCATGTCTTGTCTGGAGTGGTGAAACACATAGGGGATTATCAAGGATTTATAAGCATTCTGAACTGGACAGGTAGAGAAATAAGCTCATGGCAATTTTAACACCCCCAGATTCTGGTAACTGCAAATGAAGGAAATCTCTTCGGAGCCATCCTGGGCAGCACACTGGGCTTGTTTGTTTAAAGGCAGGGTAGGTGTTAACACTGAGGACAGCAGCCACTCTTCCTACAAAACAGAGCTCTAAATGAGCAACATGCCAGAGTTCAGGTACCACAGAAAACACCATGGTCTCTTGGGCTCATGATCAGACTCCCTGTTAAAGTCCAAAGCTGTAAACTAACTTATGGCCCCAGTTCTCTTGTATTTGCTATTGTGATAAAACATAAAGCTGATACAGCTGATGTGTGGCGCTGCAATAAGTGTTCACAGCCCTAACTAGAAAGCTTTTTTCCACCCTTACTGGTAGCATTATAGGCCTTTTTCAATAATTCCACCTAGATTCCCCCTTCTTGCTGTTGTTGACAACAATCACAGGTGATAGAAACAAAAGGTTTCTGTTCTTCCTGAGACCCTGAAAAACCTTGGTGAACTCCTTGGTGAACCAAGAAGTCCTCCATTTGCTTGTGTACCATAAATATAAACCTTGGTCTAGAAAAGCCAAATCTGTACAATATGCATTGCTTCAGAGTACAACTGATGGGAGACCCTTTTACTCTGGTCTGCAATTTGACAATACAGTACAGAGCAGAATAAAGCCATAGACTTGGAAAAGCTATTTATAGTGCATATGCCCCAAGGAGATATAGCTAATAACTAATTCATTTCACATCTCATATCTGAATGCAATATGAAAACTTCCCAGTTTGTTATCAGCACAGGAGAAAAGACCCCACAGTGGTTTTCTTTAAAATAATTAAGGATTCTTTACCAAAACATTTTAATCAAACCAAACCTCCACAGCAGCCTTTTCTTTCCCTGCATTGTATCTGTTTCCTTAACAGGCCTGTGCCTATTAAAGTTTTGATAAAAGCTTTTCAGAACACAGCAGTTTCCCAAGCTATTAAAAATGATGCTCATTTTCTGAGATAACACATTTGTTTATCAAATAGTTTCCTACAAGCTGGATTAAAATCCAATATATTATAGGTTGCATCAACAGGAACAATGGAACAAATGCAACAATCTACTAAAAAATTCAGTGAGTAATGCAACTGTAATATCTGCACATGAGGAGGCTTTGTGTTGGCTTAGTTGTTGGCTGTAGAAAACCAGATCAGCTAAGTATTATTCCATGACTAGATAGCTGAATATTTTATTACAAATGATTAAGAATTAAACAACAGATACAGAAATATAAGGATTTGTAGTACATTGTAGAGACATTGATAACCACATTGAGCTTCCCTTTTGCTGCATCTGCAGCAGAAACAAAGCAACAAGCAGACACGATGCTCAGTGCAATGATAGCCACCTAATTTCCACCCATGATTTTTGCTTTCTTTTTCTCTTCTTCCACATGCTGACACCAGGTGTTATAACAGCTTGATTTCAATGAGAATGTCCTAAGAACAGTGTGGCTTCAGCCAATGCTGGTGCCAAAGCTGTATCAGAAATAAACCAGTAGGAGATGCTGCAAGGAGCCCCAGCTGGCACTCAGCGAGAGCTGCTATTGCCATGCGACTGTGCTACCCCTAACAGAGAAATAAGGGCCCTTGTGAACAAAAAGAAGGAGAAACCCAAACCCACAAAGCCCCACCAACCCCACAGCCTACCCTATGGCTCAAAGACTTAGCAAACAATGACCCACGCTTTAACTTGAGCCTTCTGTTATTTTTTTGTAATTAAAAAGAAAGTTTTTGTTAATAGGTTTTATGCTTAAATTGTAATTAATTTCTATATGAAACAATGTGAATTAACTCCACGAATCTGTAATACAGTGCCCCTAGGGCCCCTAGTTTTTCCTGAGTAGCATGACAATGTCCTGATTTTACTTTTACCACAGCAGACGCAGCATGATAAAATTATTTAAAACACATGTTAAACGTAAACTGTAACTAGATATTGTGAGCTTACACAGTCGCATATTTATGTAGTAGGTTCAGTGAAAATGTTAGGAAACAATAGGGCAAAATACATACATACACACACCTCCTAATGTCTTAAACATAGCTGCCTTTCCTATATGGAATGCTTGTTTTCAAAATTACCAAAGTTTAATGGGTAAAACCTGGATAAACAGACTCTAAATCCCTAATTAAATTTAACATAGATAATGCAGATCTCCCTTCAATAACCCTTACAGCCTTTTAGGGTTTGGGATTTTATCCCTTTTAGCAGTGTATTTCGATAGCATTAGGAAGTACTGCTCAGTGACAGCTGAACAGCCATTTCCAGAATCAGACCTTTTTTAGCCTGTAAAAGAATATACTACTTTTTGTGTTATTGTTGTTATCATTTAGGAAATGGAGGGGAAATGACCTGAGGTTTGCTCATTTTTAGCTTGGACAAGGGCTTCTGGGGAATATTTTTGTTCTGTTTTCACTTTTGCTGTTTGATCATTTCATTGTATTTACTGTACGACATGTTTATTGACTATGTGCTTTAGTCTGAATCATTGTATTCATCAGGAAAGAAATTAATCCCCATTGCAGAACAAGTAAGAAATAATATATTAACTACTAAGATAATTACAGAAAGCTATATAAATTATACTGACAAAAAGCAGGTAATAAAATTTGCAAAGTGTATTTACAAGAGGACTTCAGAATAATTACTGAATAAAACAGCATCAGCTGCTTACTTTCTCAGATTTTAGTCTGAGATAGGATATGTCCAGACTATGTGCTACACAAGAAAGTGCAAATACTCTACACAACTTCTGGAGATAGGTATCAGCTTAGCTGATTTCTAAATGCATTAAGGTAAGGGTACAACATTAGCTATTGAACGTGATTACCAGTTTGCAATTTTTGCTCCCATGGTATTTAGCACACTGAAGAGCAAATGTGCTACCTAGTAATTATATTAACTCTTTAATTGTGACTTCTCCCATCAACTCAAGTGGCAGATACTCTTTTTAAGCTAATATTTAAACTAATCCTTTTTAATTGCTGCTGCAATGTAAACTCACCAATAGCTTCATTACACAAATAGGTGAAGAAATAAGATCCAAAGAGAAAAGCAGAAAATACTGAAATAAAGTAACTAATACTAATACTAGATAGAAGCTTCTCTATGTTTTCTTCAAAGGTCAGAATTACCTACTTTCCCAAAGGAATTCCAAGTATTTCACTTTTAACTTTTGTAAGAAAGAAGCAGTTCATAAGTGTGTAAGTTGATGAAAATATAAGTTCACTATAAAACTTGTACATTTCAAAGTCAAAACCCATAGCACTGATTCATCAAAGACATGTGACAGCACATCAGGTTTTTGGAATCTTTGATTAGGCAGGATGAGTTAGCACCATCTCTATAATGCAGAAAAGTGAAAATACCTTTTGGAAGAACAGGAAGAGAAGGCTAAGGGGTGATTTCCTCCTGTAGTGTATCTATAACCACCTCCCTGTGAGTTAACACGGTTACCAATCATCCTGTCTCCCTATGATGGACCAATACAGGATCCTGATGTGCCAGTACATCAATTTGTCAGAAGCAGCTAGAGCAGCATTAAACAGCAGCACAGCGAGCAAGTGTTCAGCGATGTTCAGTGATGTTATGGTGCTGAACATACATAAAAGCTCTCATCAGTATGCTGTTGCTGCTGAAGAACCATCACTTTAGCTGCTAACCACATTTGCTGTGTTTTCAGATGGGAATGCAGTGAGATAAAATGAACCACTACAAAACCAAACATCATGCAACACTACTACATTCACTTCTTGTATAGAATAGGGCAGAGTAAGAACAATCCTGTCCCTACCCACTGGTATGAGAAACTGAAGCCTCTTCTGGAAACTCTCCATTGTGCCAAACTCATCCTCTTGCCATGAATGTCAATGAGATTTAAAGATCTGCTTATTTCTGGCTTTCTGCCTTATCTCCTATCATGTTTCCCACTCAGCACCATTTCATCAATATAGCAAATCCATTAGGCACATTGCTTGCACAGACATCTGACTATATGGACTGCTCTTTAAATGGATCAAATTACCTTCTATGTTAAAACCATGATCATATTAGTAACTGCTTTATCTCCATAGAATCCCTTTTAAAAGCTGAAAATCCAAATTAACTTTTCTTTCCATATGCTGTAAGGTCTCTCTTAGCATATGCTTATTGCATCAGTACAAACAGTCCTCTCCCAAACCAACTTAGAAGTTTCTCCCACTGAACATACCAAATCAGCATACTCTTCTACTTGCTTCTGATGACACTCATCCTTACCCCTGTGTGCTGAAGAGTTGGAGCTCTGTTGGATCTGTATATCATCATGCTTTAACTCAAGATACTACCTAACTGGACCATCTTGAGTTATTAAATATGCTTAGTCATATATGAAGACCTTTTAAATAGAGGGAAACCTTTTGGGTCAAGTGCTCAAAAACATTTGCCATGACTATTTTTCAAGGTAACTTCCTATACATTTAACTAATTCACTGAGTGACTACTAAGCTAAAGTAAAACTAGTTTGTGGGTTTACAGCTGAATACAAAAGCAGCCCACAAAAAACATGAGCAATTTTCCAAGTTTTGCTGATGTTTGAACACTTGATTTCATCAAACATGTTTTTCATTTAACAGTTAAAATGTTCCTGGGTCTCCAGTGCTTCTAAATTCTGTAATGAATGCTTATAAAATCCCTTTCATTTATTATCTGGAATTTAAAATTATGTTCAGCATTTTACTATTGTTATAGTACTAGCTATACTAACAGAAATCAATCATGCCTTAGTCTTGCTGCAACATGTGGTTAGGGACAGCCAAGCCATCCTCTCTCTAGTCCTTCATAAGGGGCTGCAGAATAGCCTGTCCACATCCAGCACTGCCACAGCAGGCACTGAACTCCAGAGCCTTACACCAAAACATGTGGTTATCTTTAATTTTCTATGTGAGCTTCCAGATATTTCCAATGTGGTGTCCACTTTATCTCTTGTAGTAGGAAACTGAGGGCTTTTCTATACAGAAATTGTTTTGCTGGCAGTCAGAATTTCCCTAAAGATTGTAAACAGAGGAGCAGAACACTTCACAGTGTAACCCCACCACTGAGTAACATCAGAATTTTCTAGAACAGAGAAAATGAATTTACCTCCTCCAAATGTTGAATAGATAGATATACAATAGATATAAAGACTTATCACAAAACACTGGTGGTGAACAAAGAGGGGAAGCACTTAACACAGACCATTACAGGCTAGCTGAATGTCATCATAGACACTATCATAACCCAGAAAAAATTCACTCTCATCTTCCTGTTCCACTAATGATACACACAGAAAATTAACAATTATCTGTGTGCCAAAAGTGTGACCACTGCTGTCAATTGAAAAGACAGACATGCTCTTCAATTATTTGCTGTGTTGTATTAATTAAACAGGAGAATTATGGGAACCTTTCATTAACCTCTCAGAAAGTACATGTATTTTAAAAGAACTACATTCAAGAGGAGAACAGCTCAACAAGGCTGAACACCAGCAACATTCATTCTTTAAATCTAATATTCTTTTGCCAGACAACAGGGAACCGATGTTATGTAGCAACTTCAAAGTCATATGAAACTTACAAATTGCACATCACCTACAGACTGCTTTATTGTGGTCAGCTGCTGATTTAGAATATAGTTGGTATAGAATCTCCCTTAGCAAGATCCAAATGTGTACAAGGGGCCAAATGTGCCAGTCAATCTGACCTTCCAATCATCTGAAAGAGGGTAGATTTAGATTAGGTATTAGGGAAAAATTCTTCCCTATGAGGGTGGTGAGGCACTGGAACAGGTTACCCAGAGAAGCTGTGGCTACCCCATCCCTGCCAGAGTTCAAGGCCAGGTTGGATGGGGCTTGGAGCAACCTGGTCTAGTGGAAGGTGTCCCTGACTGTGGCAGGGAATTGGAACTGGATGATCTTTAAGGTCCCTTCCAACCCAAATCATTCTGACTCTATGATCCATTCCAGACCCCAGATGCTCTCCCAAGTATTTCATGCACTAGAGAGAAGCCAGAGGAAGAATTTGTATTTGGGTACAACACCAAAACAAGGATAAATCTCAACATTTGAAGCTGGAGGCAGCAAACAGCCTCAGCGCAACATGCAGCATGAAGGAATCAAGAAGATACATGCAGAGAACATTCCCCTCAATCTTTAGTCAAAAGAAAAGACACCTCTGAAGTCTTCCAACTCAATGTCTAAACCACGTAAAATCAAAATTTTAATAGCCTCTGTGGAAGTGCATTAACATTCAATTCATGCTCAAATAAGACAGTTTAAAAAAAATGCTTAATCAGCCTTAATTTTCATGTCATGGATGATCCAAACAGAGCAATATATTCTGTTGGATACCAAAGTCTTTTAAAACATGACCCAATACCACCACTCCAAAACCATCTTGAAACCGGTAACACTCTGTGTTAGTACAGTAATCTCCCCTATAGTTCAGAAAAGACATAGGTAGGAGACAAGATTTTCCCATCTAAAACAAAAGCAAAGAGAAATTCTGACCTCAGAAAGCACTGAGATTGCTTGCTCATTCCAACAGCTAGCTGAGATACCAACAAATAAATAAAGAAACCTAATTATTATCTATCATTTAGGATAGTACTTTATTGATGTATTTTTTCTTTTGATGATACAGGTGTTACGAACAAAATCTATGCTTTGTTGGACCATAGTCTCTTATTTCATTTTATGACTGCTGAGCAAAGTAAAATGAAAATGTATGTCAAAAAAGGAAGTGGAGTTTTGGTTTAGGTTTTCAAGCTTTTCTTTTCCACATGTAGAAAACCCAAATAAAGTTATGCTGCCAACAGTTCCACTGTCTACCTGCCACTGAAGGCAAGTTTGTAAATCTCAGGAGAGGGTAAGTTTCCCTCCAAGCTGCAGACTCATAAGGAGCTGACAAAATCAAATGCCAGAGCCAGGCCAGAAGTCTCTTTCTTTTTTGCAAACACTGATGAAAAGATAGTCCACAACAATGGGGACAAACCGAACTGTCACATCTATCCAAAAGGCAACAGAATAAAGAGTTCAAATGAGATCAAAAATGGTTAGTATACATGACTGTACCTTGGTCTATCATTTGGAAGATATAATTTATCAGTGCAAGCAGTGCAGCTTGTCTACTATACTTAGGGCTAAACCCAGATGGATTCAGTCAAGGAAATCTGAGGATTCTAGATGCCACCAGAGTCGCCTTGCGCACAAGCTTCCTTATAGCTTTCCCTAAAAAACAAAGAAATTCAAGACAAAAAAAAACGGTGAAAACTTTCCTCATCTAAGGATAATTTTTCAAGCAGGAAAAAAACTTTTGATCCTGTAAATAAGAAAGCACCTTGTTCTCACAATCACTTTCAATAACAAATACTTCCTCAGTAGACACTCCCAGACTTGCAAGAGTGAAAGTCACAAGCTGCAGCCCAGATCTTTCAAGCTGTTATATTCACTTCCAACAGTGTAATTTGCTGAGGCTCAAGAGAGTTTCCTCTCTCATACTCCTAACCCCAAAGAAGCAGGTACTGTTTTTAGAATTACCAAGGAGGTGCTGAGAGTTCCATCCTGATCTAAGTCATTGAAATAATTACGTACTTTGAAACCTCCATAGCATGAAACCCACTGTATAGCTGCTGAAGGGATTCAACTCAGATAAACAGTTAAGCTTCATCAAAAGCAGTTCAGCAGAATGCTTGTTGTAGGGCTTTAAGAAGCATTAAGTGTTTCAGTAAATAGAATTTAAAACATAGCCCAGAAAAATCAGTGTGCAGGATACAGAGAAGAGGTGCTCTTTCTCTTTTAAAGACAGGATCTTACTAATGGAAAACAAAAAAAAAAGGGGGGGGGGAAGGGAAATAAAATCACACAAGCATATAAATTAAATGCTCTGTTTTAGAAAAATAAACTGTATTTCTGTCATCAGACCATAAGGAGAGAAAGTTAAAGGACCCATTTTACATTAATACTGGTATTCAAAGCAGAGCAGCCTAAACCATCAACACTTCACTCCAGGTCTGCACAGCATCAAAGAGAAAAACCTTATGGATCTCTGTAGAAATAGATTCTCCATTTTAATTTGTATCTTTCACTTCTCTTCAAAAGCCTTTCTTTTCTAGAAGATACAAAAATGCATGCAAGTACTGAATAGGGAAAAAAAATCTATTATGTATGCCAGGGTGATCTCTGCTTATTTAAACATGCTTATATTTAAATTTGCAGAGCTTTGAAATTCACAAATATGAACTGCTGTATCAAAACAGGTGGGGTTTTTTACGGAGGCATTTTTCATTATACAGATCTAGTCCAGACAGCAGCAATCCATTCAAGTTAGTTACTCAGGTGTGTATCTGTATGCATCCTACTCATGAGGACTTTTCCTTCTACTTATATTTGCACTATGAAAAGTTGTGCTTTTAATAAATCCCAAATCTGAACCAAGACCCCAGTATTCTTTTGGTGGAAATGGGGCAAGTCTTCTGGGTATGAAAACGCCACATCTCTACTATGGTTTCCAAAGGCATTGGAGCTGTAATACATACACAAGCAAGGAAATGGTGTATATCACTGCTTGCAGAGGTTCAGTATAAGCTGTGAAGAGCTATCAGTATGTGTATACAACATGTGAAAGGTAAATCATGACATGTAGCAAGCCACATCTTTGAAAAACAGATGTGCATAGTGCGCAGAGATTTCTTTATATAACCAAATTTAATACACTTCCCATATCTTACATTCCACTTTCCTTAAAAAAGCAGAGCTCTGACAAATAAAATCCTACCCTCTATGACTTGCCTTACAAGCTGGCCGGCAAGTAGACATGAGCAATTAGATGCCAAGGGCAATTTCTAAGAGACGTCATATAGAAAGAGAGAAACATACATGTACTTGAATATTCTTGACCACTATCTGGCTTAAGAATATTAGATGCTCAATACTTCTTCAATGATATGACCAGTGACTGTCATGCTTGAATAAAGAACTAAGTTATCTCTAAACCATTTATGCCACCACTGGAAGACCTCATATAGGCATTTATTTGCAACAGACAATTATAGGAGAACTCTGACAAGTTGTATTTCTATCATTTCACTAGGAGGTTTTTCACTTTTAGATTGCAAACCGTCATATATAAGAGATCCCCTTATCACTATATAGAATCATGGAATTATAGAATAGTTAGGGTTGGAAGACCATCTCATTCTGGCTCCCCTGCCGTGGGCAGGGACACCCCACACTAAACCATGCCACCCAAGGCTTCATCCAACCTGGCCTTGAACGAGTGGTGTCCCTCAGGGATCGGTGTTGGGACCGGTCTTGTTCAACATCTTTGTTGCTAACATGGACAGTGAGATTGAGTGCACCCTCAGCAAGTTTGCCGATGACACCAAGCCGTGTGGTTCGGTGGATACACTGGAGGGAAGGAATGCCATCCAGAGGGAACTTGACACACTTGTGAGGTGGGCTGATGCCAACTTCATGAAGTTTAACCATGCCAAGTGCAAGGTCCTACATCTGGGTCGGAGCAATCCCAGGCACAGCTACAGGTTGGGCAAAGAGGAGATTGAGAGCAGCCCTGTGGAGAAGGACTTGGGGGTGTTGGTCGATGAGAACATGAACATGAGCCAACTGCAGTGTGCGCTTGCAGCCCAGAAAGCAACCGTATCCTGGACTGCATCAAAAGGAGCGTGACCAGCAGGTCAAAGGAGGTGATCCTGCCCCTCTACTCTGCTCTCGTGAGACCTCACCTGCAGCATTGTGTGCAGTTCTGGTGTCCTCAGCATAAGAAGGACATGGAGCTGTTGGAACAAGTCCAGAGGAGGCCACGAGAATGATCAGGGGATAGGAACACCTCCCATATGAAGACAGGCTGAGAAAGTTGGGGCTGTTCAGGCTGGGGAGGACAAGGCTGCGTGGAGACCTCCTAGCAGCCTTCCAGTATCTGAAGGGGGCCTATAGGGATGCAGGGGAGGGACTCTTTATTGGGGACTGTAGTGACAGGACAAGGGGTAACGGGTTCAAACTTAAACAGAGGCGGTTTAGATTGGATATAAGGAAGAAGTTCTTTACTGTGAGGGTGGTGAGGCACTGGAATGGGTTGCCCAGGGAAGCTGTGAATGCTCCATCCCTGGCAGTGTTCAAGGCCAGGTTGGACTGGGCCTTGGCTGTCATGGTTTAGTGTGAGATGTCCCTGCTTATGGTAGGGGGGTTGGAACTAGATGATCTTAAGGTCCTTTCCAACCCTAACTGTGCTACGATTCTGTGAAACCCCTGATAACTTGGGAAGAGGTTTTATTCATTCATAGTGAGAGCAGAGATACCATTATCTACTGTCGACATTTTAGTTCACAGTGGGACATTACCTGCATAGAGAAAAACAAGGGGTAGCACATAAGTCTCTGGGAAAGAAAACAAAAGCTGTCATGACACTGCTGGAAGAAATAAAGAAAGGCTTCTTCAGGAGATCCTCCTATCAGTTGGGAAAGGATTGTGCCACTGTATTGTGAACACAGACAAGAAGCATTCCTAGAAGAAATATTTACTTTTTTGTCTAGTTATTTCCAGATTCAAATATGTTTTTTAACATACATATTGTTATCAGCTGCACTGTCTACATTTTCACAGTCTTTTAGTATGTACTGTCCCTTACAAGCGTGATTTCTAGTGATTTCTAGATGGACATTTAAAAGTTCTATATTTGGTATAGCCACAACTTTGGATAGAATTTGTTCTGTATGAAAAAAGTATCTTTTTTTGTCCTCCTGATCCAGCTGCACACAGGGTGAGGGGAACAACACTGCCCTCAAGGAGATAAGAGCTTCTTAAAACCTGCAAAAGACCCACAAAAGTCTATCCTCCATTTTTAGTAGTTCATCTATCAGAATATACCTCTACCTCTGTTGTCTTTCTTTTATCCTTGTATCTCTGCAGCTACATATCAGAACCATTATGACTTTAAAATCATTTACATTATTTAGCAGTCTTCCAGAATTTTCTGATTAGCCAAACAGCAACACTAAAGCTGAGGAGACAAGTGACAGAGTCTGGCAATCTTCTACAAGTAAATAATATCCTGTCAGAAACATACTACCAGTTAGCAACACAACAAAAAACAATCAAAAATGGACAGAATAAAAATACCTGATAATTCTTTTTCTGGAAATTGCTGATGCTTCTGGGGCAATGAAACAACATAGAGAAAGGAGTCCAGTGACTCAATTTTTACCATCATCCTGAAAACAGACTACTGCCATAACCACTGTTACAACATTCAGCTATGCATTAGATATATACCATAAACAGACTATGATAAATATTTTCTAGAAATTCAAACCCTGCTGTTCCCCCAACCTCTATAGATTTTCTGACAACAGCTGCTCTTTTGATTACAGCTGTAGCCTATGTGACTGATTTCTTATTCTGGCTGAATCATCACAAAAGCAAGCCAATTGGGTAGAGAGAGAAAAAAGCCGAATGCCATAGCAACTGGCTCACAGCCTTGCTAACACACAGGAAGGGTTTTTGACTTGACAAGAGCTACAAGTGGAAACACCAGGTCAAAAGCAGATCTGGCATAATATCAGCAACACAACTGAACTGCAAAAGTTGCTTAACTCCTCCACAATCTTTTCCCCTTAATACTTTTTGGGCCACAGCAAATCTTCCGGTTCTCACTAAAATACAGTACAGGGAACAAGGAAAATGTGTGCTATTGTATTGATTCTGTACATGTATCTATACAATGCTGATTCTGCCACAAAAAAAAAATAAGTCTTGGAAGCAATAACAGAGCTTGAACTTCAGTTTAACTAATAATCATACCACCCCATAACTAAAAGGATTGAAAGTTCCTAAAGAAACTTCTCCAAATACACCTAACTCGACATTGTCCAAGTTAGTGACTACTTTTAGGAGCACATCAAAGTAGCCAAGATATTGGTAAGAAAGACAATCACTTAATGACAATACCCTCTAAGAATTGCTTCAGGTCTATAAGGAATGCATTTGAAGCAGTGCATAGCTCTGGAATAACATTAAGAGTCTGTGCTGGGTGTACAATGCAAAGTTTGAGGTAGATGAGAGGCTGCAGTGGTGGCCTCTGAGAAAAGACCACAAGCTGCCCCTGTGCTAGGCAGAGGCAGCTCCAGTCAGCTCCAAGACAGATCCACCACTGGCCAAAGAGCCCATGAGTGACACTGGTGGTACCTCTGTGATAACATACATAAGAAAGAGTGAAAAAGCTGTGCAACAGCTTCTGGGAGAGAGGAGTGAGAATATGTGAGAAACAGCCCTGCAGACACCAAGGTCAGTGCAGAAGGAGGGGAGGAGGTGCTCCAGGCACCAGAGCAGATTCCTCTGCAGCCCTTGGTGCAGCCTGTGGTGAGGCAGGCTGTCCCCATAGCCTATGGTGAGTCAGGGTGTGCCCCTGCAACCCGTGGAGGTCCATGGTAGAGCAGATATCCACCTGCAGCCCATGCAGGACCCTACACCAGAGCAGGTGGAGATGCCCTGAGGGAACCTGCAGCCCATGAAGAGCACATGCTAATCTACTGTCTTTTTTAATTAGCAACAAATAAATCTGTCTTGAGTCTCCTTTACCTGATTCTTTCATCTTATTTTCCTCCCTGTTCTGCTGAGGAGGGGGAGTGAGAGAGCAGCTTGCTGGGCACCTGGCAGCCAGCTAAGATCACCCCACCATGAGTTCTCGCATCTGAGAAAAGCATAAATCTCTCCCAGGCAACTGAAACTATTAAGTCTTTGCTTTGAAGTACATGTGACCATCTGGTTTAGGTCAGCTATAACAAGTCTTCAGTGAAGACTTACAGGCCTGTCTCTTCACCACGTTTGGGGTGGCTTGTACCCTGGAGACTCTATTCAGTTGCATAATAAGGATCTTTACTGAGTTTGGCTTTATAGACTGGGAGAAAAGTTCTTTTTGTGCATCATTTAAGGGCATTCAAACCTGCTGTGAAGTAACATCAAGTCAGGAAGACCAGATACAATGCCTGCAGCACAGATACCTAAATTGCTTTTAATATTAGGGTTATTTTCTAAACCACAGAAGTCTGAGTTAAATGCATAACCCCACTGTATCAAATTAATTCACTTGGTCTCTATAAGCATCATTCCTGGGCTTTCACTGGCATAAGGGGTACTATAAGCTACTCACACCTATGAAAAAACAAATACTTCTCTGCAATTAAAATGAGGGGAAGAGCTTTGCATTGGGTTCCTGAAAACAGTGGCCTGATTTTTCTGTTAATAAACCAATGAAATATGGAGAAATGGTTTTGTTAATTTTTTATTACTTTTTTTCTTTTTCATCTGATAAGAAACAGCCACAAAACTCTAATGGTCTTTTGGCCCTCTAATTCCCCAGTTTCACAGGAAGTTTACAGTCCCAGGAAACTTTTCCATCAGAGACCACAGACCTTGAATTAACAAAACATACTGGGTTATTTTGAATTCAGTTTCATTGTACTGGTAAGTTGTCCTACTCACATTGCTGAAAATGGGCATACTTCTGTTTTGTCTCAGATCTCAGACATCAGGTCAGCCTAACTGTAATTAAACATTAGTGCTTGATATGCACACTTCTCAAGGTATGTCTGTATTTATAATATACAGGATGTATACAGACTTTATTATACACTACAGAGAACTATGAACCTATCTCAGATAAGATGTCCTTTATTTTCCAAAATATACTTACTTTAAAATCATATTTTATGTAATTCACATCCTATAAAACAGTGCAAAATTCCTTAGTTTGGATACACGAACAGCATATATTTGTCATTTTGGTACCTCAAGCAGAAACAAGAAACGCAGGACAAAGAGAATCCAAGAAACGTAGAAAGCTACATTCAAAGTTTTAGTTGCTCTTGATTTTAAAACATGGTTGTTTCCAACACTTCCCTTATTCATCAGATATGGTGGCTTATCATAGCAGAACACTAGCTCCTTCCCATTCCTCATACTTTCAGAATGGGAATATTGGATGAGTTTGTTTTGATATATCTTTGGTTTATTCATGGGGGGGAGGGAGGGGGAGGAGCAAGGAATTTTTTTTTTACTTAAGCTGCAATCCCATAATTCACACAGATAGAACATCACCTGTTTTCTGAAATATGTGAAATGGGACTCTGGTATTTGTCATGCAAGCACACTTTGTTCAAAAAAACACTATACATATATATATGCTGAAGAAACCAACATGTTCCTTGAAAGTATGTCCCTATCACATACAAGATCAGATTTTGTTCTCATACCAATAATTCTATTCAACTTAGCCCCATAGCAATCTATTGTTTCCCAAAATATAGTAAATTTGCTCTGAAGAGCTGATGATCTTAAGTCAGAATTCAAATAGAAGAGAGCAAGACAAGCCAGAAACACATACGCTTTGGTTACCCATTCTGTGTACTTAAACCATACGCACTCTTGCCTATATAAATACGAAAAACGTAGATCAAGGACAGTAACTTATTACAACAACAAGGGCAGACTCAAGGAGGGCTGGGATACAAAATTGTCTTTGACCTCAGCTCCAAAAGAATTTTTCCATGCTCTAAGTGGCATGAAAGAAATGACAAAGGTGCAGTAGCACAGCAGAGATTCAGCGACTGAAGGACGCAATGTAAGGCTAAACCCAGTGCCTAAGACAGACTAAATGAAAAAGTAACCTAATAAGGAACAGTCATAACGATGGTTCCAGCTGTTTCTGAAACTCTGAGAGGACAACACCAATGTTCAGAATGCCAAAGAGAATGCTGCTACACGATAACCCTTCATTCACCTAGCAGAAAGGCACTATTTAAGCATATATACTTACATTGTTCTTGTCACAAAATTTCTTATGACAAAATAATTATTTCATAGACATTATTATCAGGAATTTTAAAAGAACTTGAACCACCAGGGTTTTTTGTCTTAAACAAAAGAAGTAAACTGTTCAATATCTGCATATTAGCCCAACTGATGAGTGTCTGGGAGCAACTCTCTAAAGAAAGAAGGAAACTCAGTGGTAAGACAGTTGAAACTGTTCCTCCTAGTACACAGAACTACTGATACAGCTAGGGCTTAGGAAAAGTATTACAGAAGCATCAAACATAAAAGAGGGCATCTTAGCACAAGCACTGTACACTTAGACAAAAACCAATCTGCCTGGTTACAATCCACCCACAGGAACACCTCTAACCCATCAAACATGTGCAGCATACCAATTCTGTGTTATTACAGCATTCAAACGTAGAACCTCTTCTTTCCCATAATATTTAGACTTCTGAGTTCAAAAGTGATTTGACCTAGGTGCTTCAAAGTATTTGGCAAACTAGATAAATGTGTTTCATTAGATAATCACAGAAGAAGCTGTGTTAAACCATGAATTTATATTAGAGGAATTGATCCAAAAAACTCTGTCAAAGGTCCCCTGTGTTATACACAAAGAACAGCAGTCCCTTCTCTGAGAAGCTGTATAGCTCATTATGAAAATGATAAACAACACTAGGTAAGTTGCCAAAGGACATCTTCAGAATTAGCAGCTAAGTAAGAACAAGAGCTCTTTATTTTACGTCAATAGAAAGTCTCCATTTACACACAGGTTGCTAGTACAGAAGACAGAATCAGTACCATTTCATGCCATTTTCTGCAGTCCAGAATAAAAACACAAACAAAACAGTGTGTGCACATGAGAGACAGAAAAAGGAGAACCAAAGAAAGAGAGAAAAGGCTACATGCCTTTACTTTTATTGAAAGTATGTATGTTTGCGTCATCTTTGGGACATCTCAAACTCTAAATAACAACATCTAGAACACACAATCTCCAGGTGTGCCAGTCCCTCTAGGACACAATTGTTTTCAAAAACTTTTATTCACTGCTTGTAAAGTGACACAGTACAATCAATGAACTGTAGACATTTTTATCACATTTGCTTTCTGTGGCTTCCAAGGTCCATTGTCATAGGGGCTCTCTGTAACCAGCCATCTGGGATGAAAACAAAACTAAATGCTAGATATCCTTACCTCCAAGTCCATCTCCAGAATCAACCTCACAGATGCTCTCGCTTTCCATGTTGTCTTTAGGATGCAGCAGAAAGCAAGATCTTCCTCAAGTGATTTGTTCAGGGTCCAGTAGGAAGCTGGATTGACCCACTCTGCCGCCAGCAGGTGATATCTTTCGAACAAAAACATAAAAACAAAGCCATTGATCCACTTTGCTGTACAACAGAGAGGTCATTTAATTTCTCCCTTAAGCCCCACAACTTCTCAAAACTGTGTGTCAGTTAGTTCTACGTTCAATATCTCAGCTCCTTATATAAATACAGTCTTTTCAGTGGGTATCTGAGGTCCTTTTTACTTGTAAATTCAATTGTCATTCACAAGATAAACCCTTCACCCCATATAAAAAGGCTTCATCAGCCCAAATTTCAGGATTATACTGAGGAGGAAAGCCTCAGCACAGGCTCATGCTTATTCATATGGCTGAGGACTACAACAGGCAATATGGAGCAATGTATTTTCCACCTGCAGGATTAGCTCTGCTCTGGCATGCTGTGGGTACTGTGAAACCAAGATACATTCAGGTTGCAAACAACTATACAGATTGAAAGCATACAGATCATGTGGGTTTGCTTTTGCTTTCTTAAGACTATTCTTAAGGTCACTTTAGGCAGACAGCATCTCAGTTTAGCAATGGAGATGATTTTCAGAAGAGTGTAAAGAAGAAAAGTATAAAAATGGCTGTGGAGAAAAGACAAACCCACCTCTTCATTTATTTAAAAGAATGACATTAAGGGAGTAAAATCTCTTTTCCCTACTCTGAGCCTGAATAGCTAGTTGTTTTTCTATTCCCCTGCTCCAGTGTAGCTAGTTTTCACACCTCCTCTTTTTGAATAAAAGAGAAATAACTCTCAATGAATTAAAAAAGAAGTATTAATGAGTCAGGAAACATCCACCCATTAGAGATTTTGAGAGGAAAAATGAGACAAAAAACAATCAAAACAGCATGGAGTTAACTTTGCAGCAAGTAGAGATCTGCCATCCAATGCTCCTGATGTAGACAGCAAAGCAAGGATGAGCTTCACCACTCATCCCCCCGTGTAACATTTGCAGTCTGATTATTTTTAAAACAAAGGAAAACAGAAACCAAAAGCCATCCAAAAAGAGGCTTATCTCTGCCACAAATGAACTCAGGCCAAGAACATAAAACATGATGAGAGAATGATGATCAAGTACAAGAACATCTAAAATACAGTTGAGGTATTATTAGTAACCTAGAGCTGGCTGTGGAGCAATGTATTGGCTGTCTCCTTGCCAGTTTCAAATGGGCAAATATTTAATTTTTATTTGCAATTCGGTGGCCTTCTCTTTTGTCCATGCTCCTGTGTTTTATTGAGAATGAGAGAGAGGAAAAAAGTTCTGTTATTAACAGGAACTGCCCTGAATATTCTGTTCAACAACCTTGTTCAGCTTCCTATCTCAGAGAAAGCAATAAACATTATAAACAAATCTGTATTCAGAGATCAAGTAAAAGAGAGTCAATAGTTCAAGTACTATGTCATTTTGTTGATAAAAAGAAGGGCATACCTAGAAGCTCCACACCAGATGACCTCTACCTTCTTCAACTTCTTCAGGCATCCCTCTCAGCATCTGCATGTTTTTGTAGATGTTCTGGTGGTTGTGTGCAGGTGTCTGTCATGTAACAGAACACACATGGCACTGCAAAACACTGAGCACATTTTCCATGGAGTGACAAGTGTAGCATAGCCATCTTACACTGCTGATGCCTCTTCTTAAACTTGCATCAGCAATTCCAATTGTTCTTCCATATGAGCATTCGTGTTTTTCAGAAGGTATGCAACTGCAGTTTGCAAAAGACTGAAGACTGAGAAAGGATCCATGAGAATGCTGATTTTTAGTGATGAAGTATCCATCACAAAAAAAAAAAAAAAATCATACATTTTATTTTAAATGTGAAAATACTTACCAAATAAATAACTGGAAGAGAGCAGTTACAGCATCAAGGTCTGGCTGCATAGTCACACTTGAAATACGTATGTTCCATATGCTGATTTAGGATACTCACAAGAACACTGACATAGTTCTTGTTTAGAAAGGCAATGAATATTGGATTCCAATGATCAAAAAAGCTCTACTGTAGATGTCACAGGATGTAGCATTATTTTAACTGGATGAATGAGTCAGATGAGCAAATAACTGTAACTTGAGAAAGTCAACTTCATCAACTTAGACACAGGTGTTACAGAACTTAACGTGTTCATCCATCTATAAACAAAAACGTGTGTCCTTATGAAAAGCAGAGTGGGTCTCATTTTGCCTTATGGCAATGAACTAAATGAAATCTGTGTGCCTTCATCAAAACCTATGAATGTAGAAAGTAGTAAATTTCTAGACATTCAATGCATCAGGGTTGATTACTAAAATCAGATATCAGTACTGTGAAATCTAGCATTTCAGTGCAAGGTTACTGAGACATTAAGAGGAACCAAAGTCTTCATTGCCTAGTTAGAAAATTACTATTCTTATTATTAGGGAAAACTGAGATTAAAAGAAGAGAAGCAGAAGATGTGGTTTTAAATAATTTATTATTTTACATACATTCCTTGTGAAACAAATTAATTCTTTATTACATGCTTGCTGTCCTTTCCCACTTGGCTCCCTTACAAATGTTGCTTTTAGTAACATTTCATTACCAGCTAAACCTTTTTTTGGGGGGAGGAGGGGCTGTTGGTGAACACAAGCCCCCTGTTGTTCTGTTCCCTAGCTATAAAAACTCCTTAATTAAAAACTGAAAGCAAAAGGATGCAGCAGTACTGAAATCTAGAACTGCTCAAAGGTAATCACAACAATGGGGTAACCACAGAGTAGTATGCTTAATCCAGAACTGCTTCACGCTTGGCTGTGTAAGGTTGTGAATTTACCCTTTCTGCTAAGGATTAAAAGACCTGAAATGTTTCAAGTCAGCCTTATCACAAAGGAAAACTTCACAGCAGAGAAGCAGTAAAGAATGATGTAGGACTACAGCTGTCTTAACACAGATAGGATACAATAATGAGTTTGATGCCTTTTAAATTACAGAGCATTTGAAACCTACAGTACCAGGACTCCTTTGGTCACATAGTTTCATTTTTTGGCAGTCTTTGCTTCCTGCTCAACCAAACTCTCTCCCCTGCTACCACCATGCAGTAGGCCCCGAAGTACGATAAGAATATTTATATTTTCAGGGACCTTTACAAGTTTAATTTTCCAACTGAAGTCAGAAAGATCACAACTTGCTAGATTTCACTTCCACTGCTCAGATGACAAACATGCCAGAACTAAAATGCAAAGGGAAGACCACTGCAGTAGCACACTTCTTTGCTAACTCAAAGACCACAGCAGCCTCAAATACATGCTGTGGGTACACACTTTCAAACCAGATTCAACAGATTCCAACTTAAGCCCAAACTTCAAGCCTGCAGCTAGACAGACCTTCCCCAGATGTACACTGCCAACTCCTACCCATAAATCTCAGAGGATTTATACAGATAGTTTATACAAGACATCGTTCATCTCCCTTCACCTCCCTCCATTCTTTTCTCTCTTTGGAGAGTACTGCAAAGAGCACAAATAGCAGCAGTGCTTCCCTGCCCTTGCTCACCAGCCTTTTCTTTTATGTTTGTTGGAAACACCATTTTTTAATGTTTTGCACTGGTCATCACTGGAGAATGGTTCCATGTGAAGAACATCCTGGTGACTGCAGAGTCTGACTGTGCAGCTTTTAGGAAAACATCTGATGTCAAGGAGGATCCAAAAGTAGAATACCAGATTTGTAGCACTATTATGTTCTTATACAAACCTCATCGCAGCAGCAGAATTCTTCTATCTACCCCTATCAAGGCAGGGGTAGAATCTGAAAATCTGTATTACTACATCAATAGAGAGGAAGCTGATGCCAGATCTACTTCTGAAAAGGTTCTTTCCCTCTGAGTTTACAATCAGTTGGATCTATAATGAATTATCAGTGATATATCTGTACTAGTCCTACACCTCTGCAGGCAGCCAACCTCACACAAGGAGTCCTGCTCAAGTAGTTATTTCTGCTTTCCCTCAATTTCTCTCATTTGTCATAGGAATTTATTCAGAGTTAATGAATGAGACCAAGATTCTTCATACATATTTAAGTGCTTTTCAAAAAGGAAATCTACATTTTGGCAATGGGCAGAAATCTTGTATTCAGTCAGGCATAACCATGCTTGAGTTAGTCCTGCAGTAATACCCTAACAAGAAGCCTTCCCAACTACCAGACTTAATAATCACAACTCCTTCCTAACAAGGCTTTCAGTGAAATTGGTTCATTATTCAGAGAAAGTCTGAGTTGAATAGATTCACCTCATTTTACCACACAGCTGCATTATTTTTTGAGATATCTCCATATGGAAATCTCAAGGAAGTCAAAAGGAATTATTGATATGGGCATTTTAAACACTGACAAAAATCTCAGTTTTCAGTAACTCTAAATAAGCTCCAACTCAAGATTTTGCAAAAATAAGATCAAGTGCTAACAAAATGCCTTGCTGGAAACAGCCATAAAGAGAGATCTGTGTATTCTAATCCTGAAAAATGCAGAAACAGGCTGAGAAATTTGGGGCTGTTCAGCCTGGAGAAGAGAAGGCTGCATGGAGACCTCATAGCAGCCTTCCAGTATCTGAAGGGGGCCTATAGGGATGCTGGGGAGTGACTCTTCATTAGGGACTGTAGTGACAGGACAAGGGGTATTGGGTTCAGACTTAAACAGGAGAGGTTTAGATTGGATATAAGGAAGAAATTCTTACCTGTTAGGGTGGTGAGGCACTGGAATGGGTTGCCCAGGGAAGTTGTAAATGCTCCATTCCTGGCAGTGTTCAAGGCCAGGTTGGACAGAGCCTTGGGTGACATGGTTTAGTGTGAGGTTTCCCTGCCCTTGTCAGGGGGGTTGGAACTAGATGATCTTAAGGTCCTTTCCAACTCTAACTATTCTATAATTCTATGATATAAGAAGCAGTACCAATAGATGGATTTCACAACTCCATTCCTCCAAAACATCATCTGAACTCGAAAGAGGAGTGATTTCTAAGTCTGAGGTACTTACTTCTGCATGGTTTGGGGTTTTTTTCCTTAACAAAGTTTATATTTTCAAAGCTCTCCATACCTGTTTTACCTGCCAAACTGTTTCACTGCTGTTATCACACACAGCACTTCACTTTCCAATTGCTTTTCTTTACATTGTGAATTGTGACTACTGTAAAGAAAGTTATTTCATGCATTAGCATGCAGCAGGGTTGACAATTCAGCCTCTATTTTAATGTAACAGAGTACCACAAAACATTTGACACACTGGTCCCTTCCTTATGGACCAGTACTATAAGGTACAGTGTGAACTGTGCACTGTAAACCAGGAATTCCCATCAAGCAAACACAACGCTCTTTGTTATCTTTGAAAAACAGTTTTTCTATTTGGTTCCTCTGCTAATGGTATTAACACTAACTCTGACATTTGCATAACAATAGAAGCCAAGCTAATATTTGCAAAGCCACCTGATGGCATTGACAACAATCTGAAAACATGCATTACATATCATGGTTTCTGCCCTAGGCATACCAATTCAGTACTACTGAATACTAACGGAGAGCAGGGTATTACATCAGAAGTATTTTCTTTGAAGATGTGTCTAAGAAACCAATCTCCACAACTTAAAATTTATTATATAGCTGGTAGGAATCAGCAAAGATTAATCAGTTATACATCTGTGACATTTACACAAGTTGATTGCTGCACAGTGTGGTTCTACTGTCATTAACATAAAGCACACCTTAAAAACCAGACTGCCAAACCAAAGCCCCAGAACCCACAAAGAACACCTTAAAAACACCTCCTAAATATATCTCCCTGATTTTAGTGAATTTTCAGTTAACTGTCTAAGTATTCCTTCATTTAAATCAGACATTGTGTAGACACAAAACTAACCAAATAGTAGAATTTTTCCTATTTCTAGTAGAACTGCCTATTTCCAAAGGAGACCAACTACATTCCATTTTGAAACCCACATCTTACTGTAATCAGCAGTGACTCTAGGAGCATATAATAAAAACAAAGGACTGATAAACATATTTATCAAAACTGACAAATACTGTACAGAAAATCTGATTAAAAAAAATAAGGGAAACATAAAGTAATAACAAAAAAACCCAAACAAGTGAAACAAAAAAACTCCTTTAGTACTAGCATGGTTTTACTGAGAAGCTTGCAATGTAAAAACTATTTGCTTTCCTTAGGTCTTAGCTGAAGGCCTAAATTAAGCATGCAATACATACTTACAGTACTTTCTCATTTGCTGTAGCATTAATTTTCAAGACAATGTCAAAAAGCTGAATTTATGCCCAGCTACAGTTTTTATAACCAACCACAAGGAATTTAGTTTGTATGCTAGAACAACTGTGGAAATCAATTCTTAATTTATGACCTTGCTTACCACAGCTTGAAGCCTTGCAATAAATAAATGCCCTGAGCCACAAATAAGAAACATTTGGTGAATCAGAGACAAATAACACAAATCTATATGTGTATATATAGCACTAGGAAGGTCATACAAAATACAGTATTGGCTCTTTTCTTGCTCTAACACAATAATGTTTGAAAGGCAGGACACAGTAATTGGCTGCATCAATACCTAGATGGTGAGCAGTTACGAGTGCCTATTTTCTTTTCAGATTAAAATGTTCATCCTTTTAGAGGAATTCTTGTTGCCTGCCTGGGTTTTTTTAGTAAGAACAATGCTACAATGTTTAAAAACACAGAACCTGTGAAAGAAATAGCTGGTTTCCTTGTCCTAGGATATGCAAAGTCTTTCTCTAAATGCACATTTAAGCTCAGTGTTACACCACTAACAAGAAGAAAAATGTCAGAACTCATGTGTTAACCTGCACTTAGTCACAACTACTCTTCTTTCTAAGCTGAATCTCTCAAATCCTCACCTATATGCCATTAGTTATTTCTCACAGGAATAGAACCTAAAAGAAAAAAGCACCTCATTGTTATTTTAGAATTATAACTCACAGAACATTCTTGTAAGCAAATCTCTAAAAAAAACACACCTTCTATTCTTGACGTATGGGACTGACTTTAGATTTTAAAATCAAATAGTACAAAATAGCACTAGTTCAGCTAATTTCCCTTTCTTAATTGTCTCTTTCCTGTTTTGCTGCAATTCAAATGTAAATGACTGTCACTCCTTTTTATATTAGCATGACATTATTAGTTTGCACAGCAGGTGACCAAAGGAACTGATGGGAAGGTTTCCCTTATTTTAACCATAAATAAGGGATGTAATCTAATATGAAATGAAAGAATGTGGAGATTCATAAAAAGATTTGCTTTCTTCAAGCATAATCAAAGCTTTAGCCAAAGTAAATCATCAGGACATTTCTAATGTTAAATTTTCACAAGATCCTGTAACATAGAATCATAGAATCATAGAATAGTTAGGGTTGGAAAGGACCTTAAGATCATCTAGTTCCAACCCCCCTGACAAGGGCAGGGAAACCTCACACTAAACCATGTCACCCAAGGCTCTGTCCAACCTGGCCTTGAACACTGCCAGGAATGGAGCATTTACAACTTCCCTGGGCAACCCATTCCAGTGCCTCACCACCCTTACAGTAAAGAACATGATCAGTTCTCAATGAAAGTTTTGCCATTGATGTAAATAGAAAATTTATATTGAAATGTCCTTTTTTGTTCCTGCTAAAATCACAGCTGCAGCATATGAAGGAATATAATTGTGCTCTTGTGGCGCTTTGGGTATTGGTATCAGGGGCCAGCATTCCCTGTAGAGGATGGAGAAAGACATCACATCTCCTGGTATGGAGCAGAATTTGGAACAATTCTCAGATTACCTGACCAAGCAGTGAGTATAACAGCTAACTGTGTGTAGGATTTGAAAAGACAACATACACTCCTATTACTCTAACATCAACTCATATATATACTATGCAATGCTTTTCAGTGGAAGGACACTGAACAGAAGAGCAGCTTAATCCATTTTCATTTGCTTTACAGTGTCTGCAGTAACTGCAAACCAGCTACTGACAGGGGGAAACATTCTGGATTTATGGTCCGTGGACCAAGGGGAAAGTATGGTAAAAGCATCAGGTTGAAAGAGCCAGTGATAGGTCATAGTCCATTTAATTTATTTTTCACTATTTTTAACTTCTTCCTTAGTGCAAGTCATTAAAAAATTTAACAAGCCTCTTATTTTGGAACCAGAACTGTCATCTCGTTTAGGAAGGGAAGATTAATTAGCAGTGAATTATACTGCTCACAGGCATCATGCTTCTTGGGAACACCCAGTCTAGGACAGCAGTACTGATGTAACCAAAAATGACATCAGAGGAAAAGCTAGACTTAAAATGAAATTACTTCGCTCATCCTACTTAGTTCTACCTATAAGCACTGGCATACACAATTAAAATCCCCAGAATAACTCAGGAGACTTGAGACCTCTTCTCCAAGGAAGCATCGCCTTTCGTCCTCAATGTATGTATTTATTCCAGACTAAGGGTGGAAATGATGCAGTGTTTACTGGTCAGAACTCATGTCTGGAAGTAGAGGACAAACTATCACATTCCAGATGCACATGATGCTTTCATACTGAAAAATAGGCTGAGATTGAGCCTACCACAGGACAGACTAATCTTACCAGCTGCTAAAGCAGAGCAGGAAGAACTCCGATTCCATGCAGACTTTTCCATAGCTCAAGAGCAGGAATTATAATTTGGCAATGGTTTGTGCCTTGCTGGAAAGAACGCATATTCCAAACTGAAGCCCCTCAGGTAACAGCAGTTATTTTACAGGTATAAAAGCATATCCAGTTCCCAAATCTACAATGCCATTAGCCAGACCCTTGCACAGCTGTGTGTGGCAAGGCAGAGGTATTAACACAGCCCTTGCAGAAGTGGGGAAACCTGCACAGCAAACCCTGAGGAGAGGCAATCACCTGCACAATCTGGGTAACCCTTGTTAACTTGGAGACCCTCTCCTCAGTTAATATTGACTCCCCACCCAACTGCACCTGCTATGTCCTGCCTAGCAGTATAAATCAGCTTCCATGTTACAGCCTTAAAGACAGCTTGTTCTAACTGCTGGAGAGTTGCTCATTTAATTTGGGTTAGAGAAAATCACTTCCCCACCAACAGAACAACAAACTTACAAGACAATGTGCAGTTGCTTATAACCAATGACCTTTACAAAACAGTTGCAAGACTCAACACCTGGGAAACACAGCAATGTATTCACTGATGGCTTTGTATCAGCATAAATGACTAATTACTTTAATCACAGTGCTCAAAAGATAACAAACTTGATTTATTATAAATCCAGAGGCTTGCCTTCTTTTAAAAATGACTTGCTCTGCAGTTCAGGACACAAATTGATTTATGGAACTACTTGTAATTCTCTATTTTATTTTAACATTTAATAATCAGTGAAAAATGAATTAAAAGTAAACCAGAGCAAGACACATTCCCAATATAACTGTATTCAGTTCCACAGCAATGCTCTTATATTATATATATCTTGCCCATGGCAGGGGGGGCTGGAACTAGATGATCTTTAAGGGCCATTCCAACCCAAACCATAGAATCATAGAATAGTTAGGGTTGGAAAGGACCTTAAGATCATCTAGTTCCAACCCCGCTGCCATAAGCAGGGACACCCCACTCTAAACCATGCCACCCAAGGCTTCGTCCCACCTGGCCTTGAACAGCGCCAGGGATGGAGCACTCACAACCTCCCTGGGCAACCCATTACAGTGCCTCAACACCCTCACAGGGAAGAATTTCTTTCTTATATCCAATCTAAACCTCCTCCGTTTAAGTTTGAACCTGTTACCCCTTGTCCTGTCACTACAGTCCCCAATAAAGAGTCCCTCCCCAGCATCCCTATAGGCCCCCTTCAGATACTGGAAGGCTGCTAGGAGGTCTCCACGCAGCCTTGTCTGCCCCAGCCTGAACAGCCCCAACTTTCCCAGCCTGTCTTCATATGGGAGATGCTCCAGTCCCCTGATCTTCCTCGTGGCCTCCTCTGGACTTGTTCCAACAGCTCCATGTCCTTTTTATGTTGAGGACACCAGAACTGCACACAATACTCCAAGTGAGGTCTCACGAGAGCAGAGGGGCAGAATCACCTCCCTCAACCTGCTGGTCATGCTCCTTTTGATGCAGTCCAGGATACGGTGGCTTTCTGGGCTGCGAGCACACACTGCAGTTGGCTCATGTTCATGTTCTCATCGACCAACACCCCCAAGTCCTTCTCAGCAGGGCTGCTCTCAATCTCTTCTTTGCCCAACCTGTAGCTGTGCCTGGGATTGCTCTGACCCAGGGTTAGAACCTTGCACTTGGCATGGTTCAACTTCATGAGGTTGGCATCAGCCCACCTCACAAGCGTGTCAAGGTCCCTCTGGATGGCATTCCTTCCCTCCAGCGGATCCACCGAACCACACGGCTTGGTGTCATCGGCAAATTTGCTGAGGGCGCACTCAATCCCACTGTCCATGGCAGCAACAAAGATGTTGAACAAGACTGGTCCCAACACCGATCCCTGAGGGACACCACCCGTCACTGGCCTCCAGGCAGACACTGAGCCATTGACCACAACTCTTTGCGTGCGGCCATCCAACCAGTTCTTTATCCACTGAGTGCTCCACCTATCAAATTGATGTCTCTCCAATTTAGAGACAAGGATGTCGTGTGGGACAGTGTTGAACACTTTGCACAAGTCCAGGTAGATGACGTCAACTGCTTTACCCCTGTCCATCAGTTCCGTAGCCCCATCGTGGAAGGCCACCAAATTGTTCAGGCAGGATTTCCCCTTAGTGAAGCCATGCTGGCTGCCACCAAGCACCTTGTTGTTTTTCATGTGCCTGGCCATTCTGTGAGTCTAGGATTCTATGATTTCCCAAATAATAAAGACACAAAAGTATTGTGGAAAACATGCAAATAATACAAGATTAATTTGGCCAAGATTACAGAAAGAGTGAATATTCTTGCCTTTCTCATACATGACTGTTCATTATTTAGTGATGCCTGACTTCTCTTGCTGAGACCAGCTGAATACAATTCCAACAATTCCAATCCAGTTTAGCCAGGAATAACTGAGAGAGTCATAAAAAAGTCTTTTAAGATAGATTATGAATCATTTTTGGCATAGGATCCCATCAGAGAGAGAGACTGAATCTGCCTGTAGTTCAATAATGGACAAGGAGGTATATTCACATCTGTGCTGCAATGCCACTTAGGAGAGCACTTTGCTCTCTTATGACCCCTGCACCCATCCTTCACCTCACCTCAGGGCCACCTATGAACAGACAAAGCACTTCAAGCATGTCAGGTACCCATGACAAGGTTTATAGATTTACTACACTACATTCACACTACGCAATACAGTTACAGATTTCTGCAGTACGTATCTTTCAAATAAACAGAAAATACATCTGTGTCTGATCTACTTACACTAAGAATAAATTGCTTAGGACTCTCTCATCCACTTTGAAGTCCTCTTAAATTTGTCCAAACAAGATGACTGCCATGGATTCCCTCTTCTGAAGAGCCCTCAGATGCTTTTTTATATATTTTGCTGTATGGGTGAAGGGAGAACCAGCATGTCAGAGGTCAGAAGAAATGTTTATTGTAGTTCACTGGTAACCAGCAAAGTTGTCTAGCTTGTCTTGAGTTTTTGGGGTGGTCACTGGAGCCCCAAGATGCCCAAGGAGACTGTCACACAACTACGTATTAGTACAGTTGCTTAGCTATTTTAGTGTTAATTATTATCACATCAACATTTGCAGAAAACAGTGATTAAGGGCAACATAAGACTATTTCAATGTGAAGATGTTTTCAGAGACTGGAAGATCTGCTTGATCTAACTTGAACTGTAAGATCAGCTAAACCAAACCATATTCCTCAGGGCACTGCAACAAACGCATTATCATCAAATAGATGCTTGGCAGCCAGGTTCATATTACAGCTGCTTCTTGTGTTGATCAGCACAGTCATCGTGACCTCGAGTTCCCCCTGTTTTAATATATCCTCACATTGTCTCTCATCTCATACTTAACACTAACATTCTTCTGAGCAAAGCCACCTCCTTCTTGTGTGTTTACAGAACCAGCTGTGCCTAGTGACTCTCAACGTTACCACAGTAAAATAACAAGACAGAGATGCTTCTGATCATGATTTATGGCAGAGTTGAACAACATATCCAGTGAAATCTTTGCATTATCAAAGGCAAAGGAAATTTTTATTCTTGAGGCTAGTTTTTTCCTATTGTATCATCAGGGTTGGTATCTTCTTGGTACAAACCATCTTTCATATGAAAATGGGTTTTTTTTTTACTCACCTACCTATTCTGATTATCATTATTTCAGTCACCTATCAACTCTGATTATAATTATTCTGATTATTACCACAACCATACAAAGTGGACTTAAGGATATTATTTTCACTGGCACTTCAGTCAAATTATCTCTTTCTATCAATCATTTCTTCCAAGCCTCGTGGCACACAAAGTCCTGGAATTCGTATCATTGCAGTTTGAAAGTTTTCCGTCAAAAGCTTAGTAAAAGACACCAGCTTTGGTACATGCTTTTGGTCCATAAGGGGCCCACATATATTCTATAACCACCCACAGATGACAAAGCACCAAACGCCACTTCTGCATAGCTGCAGAAAACCAGCATGCTACTGTTATAATTACAAAAGAGATCAGAATGCATAAGATACCTACAAATGTAACACAGGTTTCTAAGATATTTAATGAAAGTCAGACAGTTTGGATAGCTCTGTGATAGCCTGTGAGAAATCTGGTTGATCCTTAAAAGTCTTTGGAATCCAGTGTCATACTATTACTCAGGGATGTCTGGAAGTGCGTATATCATTTTTGAGGAACGCTGATAAAGATTGCTCATTTTCTTTCCTGGATCTTTATCTCACATTACTGGTTTCATATTTAAATGCCTTTCAAATAAAGGTGCCCTCATTCTATTAATTGAGATATCTGGAGTTCTGCTTGGTTTTTTTTAATTCATAGAATCAGAGGTTAGGCAGAGGGATGTGTTCTAGGGAGGACTTGGAACAAACTACTTAAGAATGAGAGATATAAATTCAAGCAGATCTGACATAATTAGAGGAATTCTCATCCACAAAATTAAATTCCACTATTTTACACAAAAAGAAACCATTAAATAGATACCTGTTGGTTAAATCTGGGTTTTAAACAGAACCATTATGGCTGTGAGAGTAGTGCTACAGAACAGCATTTACTGATATCATGAAAATTATTCCAACCCTCAAAAGTCTTTTAACTGAGATTATGGTTCAGAAGGAAACATTGTTTTGAACAGAAATCTTATGTTACAACTTGAATTTTAAAATGTACCTCCATGGTTTCAGAGAAGCGTTGAGACTGGAAGCTCCCTCTTCAGGCATTTATTTTGTAGCAATCATTTAATTTCATATTTGGTTATGTTTGACAGCTCTCGTGGGGAGCTGAACACCCTCCTCTACAGCTCTGGGAGTACTGAGAGAAAAACATGAAATAACTTTGAAAATGACAGATCAGGTTCACTGGCAGCCTGGTTCTGCTAAGCTCAGCAAGAGGAGAGCTGCTCAGTATCTTTACCACTGCAGCCACTCCTAGAGGCTATTTTGACTTGCACTTGCTGGCAAAAGTTCCTAAAGCACCATCTGGCCAGCAAGAATGGGGGGGGGAGGGGGGGGGGGACTCATTAACGTGNCAAGAGGAGAGCTGCTCAGTATCTTTACCACTGCAGCCACTCCTAGAGGCTATTTTGACTTGCACTTGCTGGCAAAAGTTCCTAAAGCACCATCTGGCCAGCAAGAATGGGGGGGGGAGGGGGGGGGGAATCATTCATGTGCACACTCAAGTACTGCCAAGTCCTTCTTAATTCTCAAAACTTCTGATAGTAGAAGCTACTACAAGCAAGATTTAAGACTTTAGTATGTCAACTTTACCTGCTGTGAAGTCCTCAACATAGAAGCACTTCACCAGAAGAGACAAAAGAGAGTCTTCATAAAAAGAGGAGGAGGAGAAAAGTGAACAGATAAAAGAATTAATCTTTTATATTCAGAATACTATGGTTATGGTCACAGAACCATGGTGGAGACAGTTAAGAAGTGACCAATAAATGCAACAAATATGTGCACATTAAACTCATATCTTTAAAATTGCTGCTACAGGTCTATTTATTTAACTTATTACTTTTATAAATCTATGCAACCCTACAGCATTCAAACAGCAGATGCATGGCAGAACAGCCTATGTTTCAATAACAGAACATGCCGTTTTCCTCAATCACATTTGAAAAAAGGCAGATCAAAGACACCAAAACATAAAATTAAATGCAAGAACTTATTCTGATTTAAGGAAAGCAAAAAATTATATATATTTCAAATACACAGATATATATATATATATCTTTCACATACATATACAGATATAAGCACATTTCAAAATTAGAGCTTCCTTGGCTTAGCCTGTTCTGTTACATGTACCCATTCCCACCCTCACAAGGGTAAAATGCAGCCTTGAAGGCATCAGCCTGCATAGAAGGGCAGCAGCTGTTCTGTTCTGTGTCTAAGCAGATGCAGCACACGTTGCCAGAGTTGTCCTCACAAATACACATAAGGCTTTTTTAATTAATCTTTTTTCCCTTCTTCCTTTGCTATTTCTACTGAAAGCATGGCTTTGATTAGGATTTTTAGCCTCTATGGTACTGGCCAAGGAATAAAGTGGTCCTAAGTGAGTGAACTCTACAGTTATACTATTACAGTCTCATCTTCCTTCCCCCTCCCACTATTTATCTCTGTCCCCATCCCATTATTCATTACGTATTTTTAATTTATATCTAACATTTAGATGATATACAGTTCTAGACACAGCTCATGGAAATCTTCACTTAGTAATCATCAGTAACACTGAAGTCAGTGAAATGTCTGATTTCATACCAGTGCTCTCTGCCTTCTAGCACAGCACTCGATCTTGTGTGATACAGTGAGCAACAGTGATTTTTCCTTATCGCTAAATGTTCAGATTAGATTTTGGGTTCACTTGGCTCATGGAATGAAAGAAAAAGACAGACTTTGCTGTCCTGAGGAAGCACAGTATAACTGGTCACGTGAATTGCAAACCAAGATCTGTTTTACAACAAAATTCTAACCTAAACTGTAAGCCTCAGTCTTGGGAGAAATAGATCTGCTTACTGGCACAATTTATACAACTTTGCAGGATGAGAAAGGCTGGGGGGTTTTGTTTTTTACAGTGGCTTGGTTTCTGTTGATACCAATCTCTCCTTCACTCCTGTTTCCATGCAGTTCTACAGTTAGCTGCCTGAAACTGCAGTTCAGCTGTTTCTTTTGCACACTGATCCTACAAAACTGATCCTGTAAAACAGAGAATACTTTTTCTCTATCTAACATTAAGCCCGTAATATTTTATTTATTCATGCCCTGTTCCTGTGAAAAGAAGTCAACGGGGGTGGTCAATGCGTGGAACAGACCTCTACAACACAGCCTCTTCTATAAGCAGAGTTTCAGTAATAGACCTTATATAACCAAGATAACAGCAAAAGCAAAATAGTATAAATATTAAGGAAGAAAAACACCATCATGAGAGAAATACTAGAAAATAATCATCTCTGTCAGTGTGAAACCAGCAGTACTGTGGATTGAAAAACCTTGTTACTTGAAGGCAAGGCACAATTCAATTTGTCTTCAGCTTCTTTTACCTTGTGCTCCTCAGAAGTGTTCAGCTAAAGCCAGCATGAGGTCTGCTCCAAACTTGGGTCAGATTCCTCTACAAGCTGTATGAAAACACACACTTGCACCCCCCACAGCAACTGAGGTTACTCCAAACAAGAAATCCCTATACATTCACTGGGAGGTTCAAATGTACCAGGTTCACAGCACACTTGGCAGCGTCATGGCACTTTCAGCTGTGTAATTAGGACAGGCAAAGTACGCAGGCCATAACATAACTTTTCTTCCACAAGCATTTAGCTGAGAGGACAGAGAGGGGAAAGAAGCAGCATCAGCATTAATCTAGCAGCAGCCTCCCTGAAGGGCTTGCAAAGGTCTTCTAGTGTCCCCTGCCCCCATCAGGGACAGCACTACAAGCCACCAGACATCAGGCAGGACTGGGGCAGGAGACAACCTGGAATGAACTTCTTCCAAGCAGACCTCCAAGTTATTCCCAACCATCCAGAACTGGGCAGCCAAGCCTCAATTTTAAACAAAAACCCCAACCTGTCCCACAAAAAAAAACCCCAAACCAACACAACCAAAAAACAATTTTCCTTACATGGATTCCTTCGTATGTTTGGGGGTTTTCTTTGTAGTTCTGGAGGCCTAAGAACGCTGTCCCATTGTGTTCTCCCTCACATAAATGGGCAACCTTCACACCAGCACTCCTACAACATTGAGCGAGCTGGCACTGACGCTCCTTCCTCTCAAAATGACAGTGTCTGTGTAAACACTAATAAAGATCTCTTCCAGTTTTCAAACAAAACAACTGTTTCAACAGAATAAATGTTTCCATTTTGAATTTCTCTCTACTGTTTCCATGCAGAGAACAAACAGGACCTTGTTCTTCCAGCCTGGTCCCAAACTGCCACAATACATTGTATCATTCTTTCCTTCTTAATAGCAAAATAAGCTTCTTTTTTCTCTTCTGACAAACCACAGCATAATACAAATGTCACCACATCACTCAGCACTCCTCTCACATTTCCACAGACAAGATCTGGTAGACAATGTTACATCAAACTGTCTAAATTGCAGCCGTTTTTACTCTAAGATTCCAGCTAACATCCCAATTTTTTTTTTTTTTACCTGGAAGTTCAGATCCATTTCCTTGGAATTTAATCACTGCTTTTTTCATTACAGCTAAATTTTAACCAATCTCTTAAATTTTATTAAAGTGCTTCCTAAGATGCATCTGCCCTTTTAAAAATAAGTTTCCTTTTTCCTGAAGCACATTCTGAAGTACTTCAAAAAAGAACACATGAACACATTTCCTCATTTGTTTCATCTCCCTGGAAGAGTCCAAATTATTTGATCAAGAAAAAGAAAGTCTACAAAACTCCACACTTCCTGGCACAACAGCAATTAAAGCACAGGAGAAATTCTCTATCAACTCCAAATGCACAGTGGATGAACCTAAGAATGAAACTGCAAATGGTATTTAAGAGCAAACTTCTCTTTGCCCCAGAAAATCTCACAGTTCCAGGGTCTCAGTATTTATTCTGTGAACTTTCAGTCTGCTGCATACTAAAGCAGAAAACTCTGCTTTTTTTAGATTCCATAAACCTCAATACTCTTGAGCTGTTAGGTTTCACTAGTCTCCCTAAGAATAATGCCAAACCAAAAAGCACTTTAAATGTGGTTTCACAGCTGATCTGACAGTTTGACTTTATGAAAACTCATTTGTGAGTTAGGTTTTTATGGATTGCAAAGGATGACAGGCACCTGTATTGTATCTGTGGCAATGATTATCAGATGGCATTCGCATGAGGCCCCTGAAGGAAGATTTACATTCTGTATCACCTTTTCATTTTTGTCTGCATATCTCAACCTGGGTTTGCAGTATTTTGACTGTTAAAACTGTTTTCAACATCTGAGTTCAAATAACCTGCTACAAGATTAAAGGTGACACTCTTGAAAACAATTTCAATGAGCTTCAATTTTCTATGTGCTCAAAATAATTAAATGGGTGAAATTGTTATAGTGGGATTTGGGCACTATTTGCTTGTTTGTTCCTTTCACAGAGACAGCTGCAAATACATATTTCCTTATTATTTGCATTACAGGAGTATCCAAAGTCTCAGGCAGCTTTGGGTTTCTGTGTGCAAACCGAAAAATGCATTTCCTGCCCTGTAAGAGTTCACAGCATCAGCAAAGATTCTGCAATGAGTTACATGTGTGGCAATACCTGAACCTTTATGGATGCCATAATGATGCTGCAGATGACTAGGAACTAAATATATAACAAACATTTTTCATATTCACTGTTAAATAGCTGCTGATTGATAATGATAACCTGGTCACTTATGGCACTATTCAAGGCCAGGTTGGACGAAGCCTCGCATGGTATGGGTTAGTGTGGGGTGTCCCTGCTTATGGCAGGGGGGTTGGAACTGGATGATCTTAAGGTCCTTTCCAACCCTAACTATTCTGTGATTCTCTGAATCTGCCAACCTAGAGATGAATGGAGGATAAAAGCCTCGTCCTTCATGAAACCTGGAGACAGGTGACAAATTCCTTCCCACAATCACAATAATACTAAATAGTAACATGTTAGGAGCATATGATAACTACCTAATAAATCTATGAAACAAGTTGCACAGCCTGCTATCTGAGCAAAGGAGGTTTTGTTCCTGATAGCTTTGGCACTTCAGTCTACCCTTCACTTACAGATGCCAGTGACAAAGTTTTGATGAGAAGGAATTTCCTTCTGCTGCATCTCAGCCATTTATTTTTAGAAGTCTGGTGCTGACACATGAAACATTTTTAACATACATCAAGTAAATGCTTCATTTTGAATAATCTAACATTACACAGTTCCTTCCATATCATCACGCACAGCCTGACATACTCCTCCCTAGCTCCAAACCTGATAGACAAATGCCCTTCATTAGATGCCTCCAGAAGACTGGGAATCCCCTCTGGATCATCTATGTATAAATACAGATCTGTATTATCTTCACAGACAGAAAAACAAAAGAGAGAAAATAAAATTTTAGCATGTGGGTTTCCCAGCTGTGACTAGGCATGGTCACACATTATTCAGTGTGAACTCGAGGAGTTGCTTAATCCCTGTTTGCAACCTATGCCTCCAACACATGACCCAAAATTCTGGATATGTCCCTTTGAACTCTGCTGTTATGTAGTGGTCAGTGAGAAAAATGAGTTCATGACTTCAGCCTGAAGCCTCAAAACAACTCACTATAATTCAGGAAAGACAGTTATATACCCTCTCCAAGGACTAGGTTAACTTTCCTCTACTGTCAGTCCTTGGACATAAGCAGTAAGCGTATACAATCACTAGCATATAACTGGAAGGAAAAGGCAATAAAACTGAAGCTCTTAAGATAGAGATCTGTAACTGTAATGCTGAAGCCTTTTCTTATATGATCAGTCACAGCGGAATCAACAGAATTACTTATACAAGTTAGGACTCCAGGATCAATGTCATGAGGTTTATCCTGCTCTGGGATGCTCTAGATACTACGTTGCTTTACAAGTCTGCTCCTTTAGATCACCACTATTCAATGTAAACATGACTCTATATTAGTTAGAATTCATTCAAGTCATATGCAGAGACAGAAAGTTAAATGCAGTATGAATAAAATACAGTGTGAAGAAAATGGTCTCTTTGACCATTCTTTTGTGCTCATACTGACAACGATTTAATTGTATTTTTGTACTTGAATTTAAAATGAAGTCTATTATAAGAACAGTTTAATTGTGATAAGGATATAATTATCTTCAAAGCTTTACATGGCATAGAAGTAGGTTTGAGTTCAAATTCTAGGAGTCCAACTCTGGACCTCTCCACAGCTTTGTCAGCAACAGTAAGAGGTTAACAATCTGCACTGCATTCAAAAGAGCTGAAAAATCAGATCCATGCCATTTATTGGCACCACACAAACATTAAGTAAGGTGACTTATTAGTAAATATACCTAATATTATACAACCTAATGCTGTGTATTGTCATGATGAGGACAGTCAAACTGTCTTCACTTAAAATGAATTTATGGGTCAGTTCCAAATTACTTCCCATTTAACTCAGTTACTCATTTTAATTAAGAACCAAATTCTGTATCTCTTGCTACCCTCACAAAAAGAGAAGACAGGAATTGTTTTAGCTGTATATGGAGTGCATACCATTCTGATTCACATACTCTAAAGTAAAAAAGGCAAGAAATCCCTTTGGAATTCTAGTTATGAAAATTAACTCTTCCTATTCTAGATCTTCTGGAAACAGTCATGAGTATTGGTAAATTTATACAACCATCAAATTGTACTATTTTCTCTTGTTATCATACCTGTCTACAAACAACCACAGAAGAAGAATTAAACAGGCTTATGGGCCTCAAGTACAAATGATAATCAAGTGGTTGCAAATTCTTCGCATAGCATCTGAAGTTACAAAAGCAACTCACCATGACCTAAGAGCCTTGACAAGCCTTTGTTTCCATTTTCTCAATTGTATTTCTATATTCAAGAGATGCAAATTTAGCTGAAAATAAAACACTTATCACTGTATTTGAAGTCTGTAGAGTACTTAAACAAATCCAGGTATGTCTATGATGATTCGTTTGCCAAAAATTTGTGAGCACTCACTATTTTTGTTGTGAAAAAACTCGCATCAGTCACGCTAATTCCTTTCATGTGCTTACTCACATATTTGTTGCTTTAGATGACAACTATCTATTGTAACTGCAATACATAGCCATTGCTTTCATATAGTGTACAATATTGCATGTCTAACTTTAGATAGGCAGATTTCATTAATTGTAAATTAATCTAAAGAAGAACATGAATTTACCAGCTTAATTGGTGTTAATATCTAAATTACATAGTAATTACAAAAAGAGAAAATGTGAAGATACAGCTTTACAACAGAAACCTAATAGTTCATTTAGATACTGCAAACCAACATTCACTATCTTATCAATTTCTGGTGCATTTCAAAGCATGCCTCCAGGTGTAGTCCTCTAAAGCTCCTCTTGCACACAAGGCTGTTTTTCTGATGCACATTTATACCAGACTGCATTCAGTGATTCGCATGCTACATTGTAGACGTGTACATCAAGCATTGACAACATCTCTGAAAATAAAACAGTGCAAAAAGAAAAAGATGCAAAGGTGCCATCCAGCCACAAAGAAATATCAAAAAGTGAGATCAGTCAAGCAGAATAATGCAACCTCAGTGCCCTTGCCGCTTTACAAAATATAAACTGATTATCTGCTCAAGACTGGTGGTTCATTCAAGACAAGGGTCAGTCTCTGTCCAGCAGCCTGTCCTGCAGGAGCCACTGCCTGGCAGCAATCACTGCATGGACAGAGACTCTTCCACCCACTCACCTCCAGAAGTGACCTCTTCAGAACTGGGTTGAGGAACATTGGCAGGACAATGTGGGGAAGCTTGCATTGCTGCTGCCCTTTGCTATACCTCTCCTGTGGAGAAATAGAGGACTTAATTTCCAGGGCTGCCAGTGAGCACCTCCTACATTACAAGTAAAGGAAAAAGAAATGAATTTGATAATGCCGGCTTTGAACAAGTACATTTAGGGGTGTGGTGAAGAACCCCATTTTCTACTCAAGTATTTGGGTTACTTTCACATCTTCTGTGGAGCTTCATTTGTCTGCCCAGCCAGCAAGCTGGATTCTTTGGTTCAAGAGTTGATAGTGCTCTCCCCAGTTACCTATACAGCGAGCTGGGATATGACCATTGAGAATCAACTAAAAAGCCTCAGTAAATGAAATAGGAAAACATGCTTAAATAAGTCTGTCAACTCTGACATAAGCAAGTACTTGCCATTGGGTAACTCTCTCCCTTCTATCTCCTTTTCACAACAACAAGTTTCTTAGTCTGCTTTTTATACATTTTCTTTATAGAAACCATTACCATAAAAATTTCCTAACAGAGAAACAGTCCTTTTTACTTCTTCTGTCCCACCCATTCCATAAAGGCATTACATTTTACTTCCACATTAATCTAAACAGGGTTACCTCAAGAACTGATCCTAGCAAAAACAACTTTTAAAGGAAAAAGGGAAACTTTCCATTATCCTCATGGTTTCCAGCTAGGACAACAGGTTTCAGCCACCACTTTCTATTTCACACATAGAAATAACTTGTTGACACCAAAAGCATAGTCCTTTAAAAAAAGAGGGGAAAAAAACTCTATCTGAAATATATAATTCATGCTTTTGACTGTGGTGGTGATTACAATGTTTTACAATTTCAAAAGCAGTTCCCTAAAGCTTTACTAAAACAAGCATGTTTGCTTCCAAAAGTGATTCCTGTGTATCTTTCAGGAGAACCACGATAATTTTGTTGAAGGAAATGTCAAGTTTAGACACAGAGTATTGGAAGCTAATGACCAACTATTTTATTCTGGTGGGAGCATACTCTGAGTACTGATGTTCACAGGCAGGAACAATTTCCAATGACTATATGGAAACACTTCGGCCTTCCTTACATTTGCTTAACTTTGGTCAACAGCAATGTTAATCTTGAAAACTAAATGGAAGACAAGATAAAGCCTATACATGTCAGCTTTATATATAATTCAGGGCTGCTGAAAAGCACTGAATGTGTATCTGTAGACCCTCACACTGCATTGGACACTCAAAGCTTCTTAGTTTATCCCTTTAAAAGCATCATGGCAAACAAGCAAGGAGTGAAGGCTTAGCAAAGGGATTTTGCTCTGCAGAGCACCAGAGTGGTTCATATCTTATAAACTGACATTTTGTAGAAGTACAGAATCAGTGTGATGTGTGGTTAGACTCCACAACTCATTAAAGTTGTAAAGTAGGTATGCTTTTTATTCAGCGCTGAGGTGCATGGGGATAACTCCTTCAAAGCATGCACACCTCACTGCTGTTTCCCTCTACATTTATTCTCTAAAGTTATACATATTCGTAAGGTTACTCAATACACCTAGACAAATTCATTATCTATCCCTGCTTTGTATTATAATGAACTAGAAGGTCCTCTGTGCCTGCGAAGTGCCCCTTCTGGTCATGGGCAGGGGTCTCGAAGAAAATGAGTCTTCCTCCTCTGAATAGGGGTCTTCAAGATGAAGTAAGTGAGTCTTCCTCTTCTTAAATTTTCACCTTTTGGTCTTCATGCATGCCCTCAGGGGCTGGTCAGTGTCCAGGCCATAGACCAGCTGCTTCTTTTCCTTATCAATAGGAGCAGGCATCTGCTTTTCCCCTCATCAACACTAGGCATGATAGGTATTCACAACAGACAATATAAGTTTTCCTTTTTCCCACCTTCTAGTCTTCACGAATGCCCTCAGGGCTAGTAAGCATGATAGGTACTTACAACAGAGGATACCTTTGTTTAAGCAAGTGAATTTCTTTTTAACCCTCTTGTACAACCCACCTGTACTACCCCTCCTGTACACTGGTTACCCCTGTATCAAGTGTATAGGGGGTAGGGTGTCTGCAAGTCTGTGGTCCACTGAACTACTGGAAGCACAACCTTGCCAAAACTGTAGATCAGGTCAGCTGTGGATTTGTATGGTAGGGTCTTGAAAACCAACAAGGGTGGAGATGCCACAACTTCTTTGGATAACCTTTCGCACTGTCCTCCTAGAGAAAAAAGCTGTTCTAAGTAGCCAGTCTGAATCTCTCAAGTTGCCTGTCAGTTGCTTTTGACCTTACAACATCATTCACCACTATCAAGAAGTGTTTGGCTCCACTGTCTCTGCAATCCCTGTCAAGTACCTGTGAACTGCTATTGAACTGCCCTCAGCCTTCTCTTCACCAGCTTCAACAAGGGGGTGGAAGAGCCAAGAAAGTGATTAGAAAAATATTGCAGAGGAGCTCTATTAGGGAAAAAACAAAGCAAACCAACAAACAGACCAACTTATCAATCACTTAGGCTTGATCTATCAGCTGGGTATATGCTGTAAACATAGGGGTAAACAGAATTGTTCTCTTATTCGGGCAGAACTGACTTATGCCCAAAACACACAGACAAAGTATGTTTTGAGCTTAAGTCTGACTTTAGCCAAGATATTTGGATGAGGTATCTCCAAGAGAAATAATAATAATTGGTCACATATATCGCACCATATTCAATAAATCTACTATTTAAATATAAAACCAGGTACAGCCAGTTGGCTCAAATAGGACAGTGATTAATTCTGTCCTGAGCACTATAAATCTAAGGCAATTAGATGTGACAATTCTAAACACTAACAGGAAATCTGCTCCTTTTCTTTGCTTGACATACACTAAAGGAGTACCAGAACCAAAACCTACATACTCCCTAAACCCCTCTCAGAGTCACCACAAAGCTGCCCTTGGAAGGACTGGCATTGGTGCAAAGAGGTTTCACCCCAAACCACAACTGTTAATGTGTTTACCCTCCCTCAACTGCAAACTGGTAAAAGTTAAAACTGAAGGATGGGGAGGAAGCCACAACTGAAAGCAAGTTCTGAAACAGTGCAGATTTTTGTTTGCTTTAGTAATCCCAAAAACATCAAACGGCAAGCATTTCACACTGTCAGGGTAACCTACTTTTGTTTCAAAAACAAGCCTTAAGCATTCAGAAACAAGCACCCCATGCATTAAATGCTTCAAAGAGACTTTCCTTTGCTTACATCCTCCTGATTTTCTCCCCACAAGTTAACTATTGTTCCGAAACCTCTCCTACAGTCTGCATCCCCAAGCACTTCAAGAGGCACTTTAACCATATGAGGTGTTTCTAAACTGTAGGATCACTTTCACTGTCAGGGAGAGCAGTTCATGGAATTCAAAAATAAAACAATTTTGCCACAGGAGAAAGATATGTTCCAGAGATTAGTCCAATTCAAACAGAAAGCTATTTCATGACAGAAAGTTCATGCTATTTTTCATATGAACTCACATCCTACCACAATATCCAAGCTAAAATATCCCCTTCTTCCTTGTTTAAATATTGGGTAGACTCTATTGTGTATGTCAGGACTGTAACAGAGCTCCTGAATGTGGTTATCAGATCCATCAATATTTTTCCTGTCAGTCCTATGGAAATCACTGGTTTTCCTACAGCTCGTTTCCCTTTGAGAAATGAAGGAAACCTACCTTTCAGTCTCCATGGCTGGAAAAAGAAATTGTGCAAAATCCATTGTGTGGACCTTTAGATGAATGAATCCACAAATCTATGGCTGCAGTAGTGCATTCTTCATCTCCATTCTTCACCCAGTGACAACATTCAAGTTGAACACAACCTTGCCCATTTCCTGCATGTGTGAGAGGACAGTACCACTGTGGACTGTAGTCCCACCTGGGCCTCCCCAGCCTGCATATACCTAGTGAAGAAAAATTAGCCTAACAATTTGAACCTAGAGCTGAATCCTGTTAGTCATCACTGCCAGAGAACCCATATCCAGTATCCAGAAATGACATGACTGGTACCTGAACTTTAATGGATAGACTTCAAAGAAAAAGGACTAATGACAGTTTCAATATACTAAAAAATATGGCTTTGCTAAGACCCAAGGATTTTTTTATGCAAGCTAAAAGAATATTGATTTCTTTCAAGTCCACTGCACACTAAATGCAATTCCCATTGTTGATATTTGAGGTATTGGATAAAAAATGACATGTTTCTCCCTAAGAAAAGAGTCAATGAGTCTTTCATGAAGCAGAAATATCTAAGACTCTCTGGTATTTCAAACAACCCTGTCAGCTGGAGTTAGCCAAAAACTTACCTTGATTCATGAAAAGAAAACAACAAAGAAAATTCAATTTGGTGTCATCCATGCTTAGTGTATATTCACTGTGTACTGTGGACTGCGAGACATTGCCAATCTAGAAACATCCATAGTGATACAGCTAACAATACAAACTCAGTGCCTCACCTCTCAGTTACAAACTAAGGAAGGACAAGAAATGGCTGTGAAGCCACTGAAAAAAAAAAAAAAATGCCATCTGTGAGAATCTGGCTGGACCCCAAGAAACTGCAGGAGGTTCCATAGGAAGTGCAAAATTCTGCACCTGGGGCAAGAGAGTTCCACACATCTGGCTGAAAAGCAAGTGGCAATGTAGCAGCCTGGCTGGAAAGGACCACCTTAGGTCATCCAGGATGCTAGGCTGAGCATGAGCAAACAGTGGGTTCATCTTAGCAAACCACAGGCTGGGCTAATGCTACCAAGCAAACAGCCAGCAGAGAGAGGTCTATCACTGCTCAGTATTGATAAGGTTGCATTTCAAACACAGGTACTTGACAGGGATTGCAGAGACAGTGGAGCCAAACACTTCTTGATAGTGATGAATGATGTTGTAAGGTCAAAAGCAACTGACAGGCAGCTTGAGAGGTTCAGACTGGCTACTTAGAACAGCTTTTTCTCTAGGAGGACAGTGCAGAACCGGAAAGGTTATCCAAAGAAGTTGTGGCATCTCCACCCTTGTTGGTTTTCAAGACCCTACCATACAAATCCACAGCTGACCTGATCTACAGTTTTGGCATGGCTGTGCTTCCAGTAGTTCAGTGGACCACAGACTTGCAGACACCCTACCCCCTATACACTGATTCTGTACTTCTACAAAATGTCAGTTTATAAGACATGAACCACTCTGGTGCTCTGTAGAACAAAATCCTTTTGCTAAGCCTTCACTCCTTGCTTATCTGCCGTGATACTTTCAAAGGGATGAAACTAAGAAGCTTTGAGTGTCCAATGTAATATTATTCTACAGATACACAGTTAAGCAAGCAAATGCCTATTCCAAAGGGCTGGATCACTGTGCCCCTGTCTTTGTCATTAACAACCCAAACAAAGTACAAAGATACAACATGTGTACCAAGAAGTGTGCTTCAGATAACCAGAGCTAGAAAAAGCAACTCGTCTCTGCTCAGCTTACTGGATTTGACCACAAGAGGTTGATAGACTCCCACAGGTGACTGAACCAGGTTATGCTAAAGTTAACCACATTTTTAAGACTCATTAATTGAAGAGACTAATTATGCATTTGACAAACAATTTCTTCCCAATAATGTAATTGTAGTAATTCTTCAGCTATAGTCTATTCCTTGATTGTGGGCTAATCTTTCAGGTAGTGCCTCAACCAAAAAACTCTGGAATGCTCTTAACAGTTACCATGACTACAGGAAAACTCACCATCAGCTTAAGTATTTACCCAAATGTTCTGCATATAGCATAAACCCCCACTGTGTCAGTATTACACTATCACAGTATGAACTTTTTGGAAGCTGTAAAAGCATAATTTAGGGGGACAATATGAAACTAACAAGTAAGTACAAACCCAAAAATATCGATCAAAGGAAATTACTGTTTTCCTAAGACATGCACATTTTCTAAAGTTCTAGTAGTGATAACCCTGAAAAATAACTGTAACGAATTTATTTAAGGGCTGAAACTGTGTTACTGACATTCAGGAAGTATCTTGTAATTTTTTTTCTGAGACATTTAATTATACCTTTCATGCTACTCATCCATTGAAAGATCTGATTAGCATTAATTTGAATCCTCTTGCAACATAAATTAATACAACTTAGACACATATTTCAGCCCATTAAATAACAAACTGATAATGTGTCCAGGCAGTATATTCTTGAAAAGAAGAAACAGACACAATTAAAACCTGAACTACAATTACTTTTTATTTCAGGAAGTTAAAAAGTAGCCTGAAGCAACATTGCCTCAGAGAAAATCCTGACAGCAGCTTTGTTTCACATGAAGACATACAACAATATTTAAAAGAAAACAATATGCAGTAAGAGTAAATAATAAAGAAGGAGTAAGCAAAGAGGTCAAAGAAAAACAAATGAGTTTGTACCTAGGTTATCATAAATTTGAATGCATTAAGTTCTTAAGGAAACTTGCAAGGACAGTATTAATAAGATAGCAACATTCAACAGGATAACTTTAACAGTACCCTAAATTTTTAAAACTTCTATTATCCGTGAGAAATTCCAGATAGATTTCCTAACCCATTATGCAAAGGAACAAAATGATAGTCCTAAATGGCTGTAGTACCTATGGAAAATGTCTTCTTTTGGTTAAAGAATAAGTTTTTGATAGGCTAAATATACAGCTTGTTGGTGAACAGGAATGTAGTGAACCCTAAGAAAAGTAACACCTTTAACAAATGCACATAATCTCAGCTCCCAGAGGTTTCTTCTCATGAAACTGCAAAATGTACTTATGTTTCCTAACAGTGTAAAAAAAATTAAGCTTTGTAGAAGCTAAGGTTTCTCAATACAGCAGTTAGGCCAAATTTCCACCTTTAGTTATTTCTGCCTTAAAGAACAAAACCAGTAATGGCGTTGAATCTCTGAAGATTTAGCACAATGAGATTCCCAGAAAGGTTTTTGATAAGTAATTATTTATCCATTCTTGCACTGAGTCAGACAAACTCTTCAAAAGAAAAACCTTTTCCACTACTAGGGGTTATATACTATATGTATATAATGTAGTACTGAAGGCAAAACTAACTACATTTACTGTACAAAGTAATTAGGAATAATAGATGTAAAGATTTAAATCAGGACTCTTAAAACACAAAATATGTGACTTGTATATACAGACATATATTTTTATGGACTTACAGTATATATACAGAATACTGTTATGCAAAGCCAGGCACCCTGGTCCAATCCCACTCAAGCCAGTGGCAGATTCTTAATCCACAATTACATAAAGGCTGTAACAATGTCAGGATTTTAAAGAAGAAACTGCTGCTCTTTGATGGAAATGCAGATCTTAGTGCCCTAAGAAAAAATAAGTAGTACATTCCAGTTCTTAAAATCTTCATACAACTTTCACAAATATGGCAAAATTTGCTTGGTAAAATACTGACCCCATTCTTCAGACACCTCTGTTGATACTAACCTATTTAACTGGGACCTTACCCAGGGAGTCTGTCAGGCCTCCCTCCAAAGTCAGACATTCCTTTTCAATAGAATGGTGTCGAAGCAGGGACTCTTAAAATTCCAAGAAGACACTCCCCTTACATGTGAGGATGATAGACAGATAAATAACTAACTCCAGGTCCAAGATGATCTTGAATAACATCTGAGTCCTTTAATGAGATTAAAAGAATGGTACTGATAGGCAGTTCAAGACCTTGCCCTCTCAAGATCCAATGAACATATGTACAGAGAGCAGAAAGAACTTGGCAAAGAGTGCCATGTGCATTACGATTCTGGCTGGATTTCCTTTTTTTTTTTTTTTCCTAGATAAAGATTTGTGGACCTTGAAAAGTAGAGAGGATTGCAAATCAAAGCCCAGTATCACTAAAATCAAGTAAAATAGCACATGGCAAAAGAACAATTGTAGTCAAGGAAGGAATGACTATTTCCATCTCCTTATTTCTCTCCCACCACAGCTTGGATCTACATTCCTGACTTTCTCCTCTCTCTGAGCAGGAGTATTACTTCCAAAGAGAGACATGGAGAATGTAAAGCTTTGTGCCCTGAACAGAGATGGAACAGTTGCCTTCTGGCAGGAATTAAGGCTGGAATGGAATATTCACAAAAAAAATTAGAAGTCTGGAAAATGGCCAAAAGGAGATGAAAGGCACTTCAGCAGCATGAAGGCATATAGCAGAAGCACATGAAAGGGGACTTCAAGGCAGACCGCTAGGCTTAAGGAAGTATGTTTTGCCTGGGTAAAAGGCAGTGTAAATGAGGAGAAAATGTAAATTAGACTTGTGAAATATTTAGTCCCAAAATGTCTATACTCTCTTGTACAATTTCCAGACTTGACCACACATCAGACATACAGAACAAAATACATACTTCAGATTCAGCCCAAATTTTGAAATACAAGAACTGATCAGCATATCCTTCTTCCTCTTCTTCAAGAACAGTGTGCTACTGTATCTGAGATTCAGATTCTGCAAAATGCCAGCTATCTGTGAGTTAAAGCATATTAAACACAGAGAAACTATAGCTTATGTATTCTATCACATATATTGTGGTAAATATGTGCTACACGCATGCATAATTATGATGGTAAACTGAGACTTTCCAGAAACACCAATATGATGAAGTTCAACTAGAAACAGTAACAGAAGAAATCTGGATAGATTATATAGGACACTGGCAGAACTACATAGCTTTAAATTGGGTGAGGACTCTAGTAGGACCAACCCTGGCAGCACAGAGCTCATTATTTAACCCTATTTTTTTGTAACTTCACTAAAGACTTAATCTTTAAAAATAGTATTAAGGGTAAAAAAGGTGATTGTTCTGTGTCCAATGTTGTCACACAGAGGGCGAGTAGCATCAGTGATTCAGGGGTGAATTGAGAAGCTGCCATCCTCGCCACCACTGGGAAAAATGACAGCAAATGGACACGGACAGAATCCACATGCTTATTATACCCATGTATTTACTGGACTTCCAAAGCATTTCTGTTTAATATTAGCTTCTGCATTTAGTTTGCCTACAATGCAGAAAGTCTCTCCTCTCTGAAGCATAAGCTAATAGAATTTCCTAAATCATTTTCTACTCTTTTCATACAGAGGGACCTACAGAGAGAAGGCCAGACCACAGCTTCACTGAGACTCACTCATAGAACTGCAGGAACAAGATGGCTCCAGAACAATCAGTTATCCACATATATGATCTCAGTACCCCTACAACTGGAAAGAGGAGCTCTGGGGATTCTGAATTGGATAAAAGCTTCAGGGAACTGCTGGGTTATTGCTTTTAAGAGCTATTAGGATGAAGAGGTGCTTTGGCTCATCTCTGTTTCTGCGCTGTGCACTGCCATTGCACTCTGTCAATAAATTCTGTCTATGCTTATACCAGAACAGGCAGGTTTTGAAAAACAAAATGAAAACAACTAGAGGAAAATCTTCCTGTTTTCCAGCAGAAGGCTTCTCAGTGAGGCACAGAACAAGGAACAGAAAAAACAATGACTCTTCACACGAGAGAGTTGGGGTTGTTCAGCCTGGAGAAGAGAAGGCTCCAGGAAGACCTTATTGCAGCCTCCCGATACTTAAAGGGGGCCTATAAAGAAAGATGTGGAGAGACTTTTTAGCAGGGCCTGTTGCAATAGGACAAGGGGCAATGATTTTAAACTGAAAGGGTAGATTTAGACTAGATATTAGGAAGTAACTTTTTACAATGAGGGTGTTGAAACACTGGAACAAGCTGCCCAGAGAGGTGGTAGATGCCCCATCCATAGAAATGTTCAAGGTCAGGCTGGACAGCACTCTGACCAACCTGATCTAGTTGAAGATGTCGCTGCTTATTTCAGGGGGGTCGAACTAGATGACCTTTAAAGGTCCTTTCCAACCCAAGCTATTCTACAATTCTATATATTTTAGGCATCCTCAGTTAACAAATTGTTAATTCAAATACTGATCCCATTAACCTAAATATAGATCTTTCAAAGCATGTAAAACTACAGAACTGGTGGTTCAAGGCCAGGTTGGGCAGAGCCTTGGGTGACATGGTTTAGTGTGAGGTGCTCCTGCCCATGGCAGGGGGGTTGGAACTGGATGATCTTAGGGTCCTTTCCAACCCTAACTGTTCTATGATTCTAACTAATGTGCTCTCCGAAGTTACTCTAAATCTGTCATGCTGCAGAACAAAACATTTTAGAATGGGTAGGTGACAGATGAATACATTAATGAAATCAGATTTAAAGCAAGGCAAAATGGTTAATGGTAGCTCTAAAGTTAAAAGCATTTTAAATCTTGGCAAAAATCAGACAAGGTCTTTTATTTAGCCTTAAAATTAAATCTCAAAAGTGTTTGGATATACTGGATGCATTATTGTCTTGGACAATGAGGAACCATGAATGTATATGCTTTTATGCACAAACATATTACAGAGATTTCTGGATCAGAGGTGACTTAGCAAGAGGAACAATATGAGCTTAGAAATATTTCCAATGATTCAGGATAGGAAACCTCCAAACTGAGTATTTCTTTATAGAAAACTGTAAATTCTATTGCTAACAACAATATGCCACCCAAAATGACTGAACTCAGTCATTGAAATACAAATTAAAGGAATAGCATCCCGTGCCAACTTCAATACAACTACATCTATCAAGCCTCACCTGTAGTAACTGGGCTGATGTTTGCTATGTGGAGTTAAAATCACTAATTCCTCCAATTTACAGCAATTTCTTGGCTTTCAGGAACAAAAATCATTTTCTATCTAAATATACTTGCACTTAACAATCAGGAATTAATCCCTCTGGAAACAATTCTCCACATTGGCAATCTTTTTTGTTAGTAATTATTTATAACACAGAAGCATCAAAGCTTTCTGCTTTCAGATCTAATATTAGTACTATTACTACCATTTCCCAGGTACATCCGGGGTAACTGTCAAACATTTTTCAATATACTTATAGCTCCTATTTCTCCCTTGCCTTCTACCATGCATAAATATTACAAAAGCCTTATAGGAAGCTGGTTTTGAAGGGGTATTACAGTAAACATCACTACTATATAAGTCTCTACAACATAAATTAACTGTTTCACACTGAACAGTTTGTTGGGCTCACTGGGGCTTCTTTCACCCTGGTCTCCTCTCTGCTCATACCCCCTCTACAATGGGACAGCTACCCACAGCAGCAGAGAAGTAAGGGTGGGCAGCCCAAGCTACAACTTCCTCTGGAGAATGGACTGCTTGCTGCTAGTAACAGCATCCACAAGCAGTTGCAAACCAAACCCCAGATTTAAAATACTTTGATACTGATTTGAAGGTATGAAAAAGTAAAAGAAACATTCTCAGTATTTCAATCTAACCAAAAAACTAGGAAAGGTCAATGCAACAAGCAACTGGTTGTACAGATCACATTCTGCAGTGATTTCTGCTGGACAGTTCAAAGTTTAAGCAACCAAAACTCTTCACTTGCACATTGTGTAAATTCTTGCAGCTAGTAAATCTTCAAGTTTTAACATAATTGGTTGATTTTCAGTATCATTACTACTACAGGTGCAACTTACTTGTTTCTAATCTAGCACCTTCATAACATTTACATAGTGCCACAAAGGGCCTCTACTCTGTATGACCCATTTTCCTGAAATGCAAGTGGAAGCACAGAAATATTGAATCTAGCAATTAAGTACATACCTGCCCCTGGAAGCCAAAAGTCAGGTCCAAGTAATCAAAAATGCAGTTCATCACCTCCACATGGGAAAATTAGAAATGCAAGGACACCGCTTCTCATGGCATGGTGTAAGGAAAGTTTCATTCCAGTCACAGACCAACTCTCACTTCCCTGATCAGCAAACACTGACATACATAGACCAAAATAGTCTGCAAACCACATGGGACCCTGAAGACAGTCATTGCCCTACATACAATCTGTTACTGTCCCATCTCCCAATGCTGAAACTTCTACACAGCCATTCCATACTTCTAGATTCACATTCCAAGCATAACTGGAATGAATACAGACACAACACATACCAGCAGCCATTCACAACAATTCCATGAGTGTAACATATACAGAAGCATAACTGTACACAACATGCACAAAATCATATTCACATTGCACTCAAGCAGTGAGGAGTACCACCACCCATATGACCCTAATTTGACTCTTGGCATCAGGTATTCCAGGAATTTCTGTAAGACATGTAATAATTCACAGCTACCCATTTCAAAGAGACTGCATATGTGAGTTCTGCTTTGAGCTTCACTGCTGATTAAAGAGAGTGTACTTGACCTAAATTCCCCATTCAAACGAAGACTACAGCATACGCATCTGACATCATCTTGTACTAGTTATTCCCATATCACAGATATGCATGCAAAAAGAAAAGATATCAAAACAAGCAGGGTGTCAAAATTAACTTATAGCATAACAAGAGTTTTGTGTGCTAGCCTCAGAGCCAATTTCGCCCTGTGCTTACCAGTTCACTGAGCCTATTTGTTGAAGTCTACTAATTAATTATTAGTCCTGAATTTATTAGTTGAATTTTTCTTTTTATCATAATGTAGAAATAAATACACTATCAGAAATTATTTACGAAATAGTGAGAGACAGAGCCTGATTTACAATATACATCTGAAAACGCTGGAAAGATTTGATAAAGACCTTGTGCCAAGTTATGTCATCAATTGAAACCTCTCAAAATTAATAGAATGTGAGGTTGCACTGACTGGATAAAAGTTCAGAAATACATTATTGAAATTTACTGACCAGCTCACTGCTTGAAAACTATTTTTATTGTCTTTGAAAGACTTATTTTATGTCTTAGATTAAGGAGAAATAAAATGGATCCATTAAAAACAAAGAGAAGGAAATAAGTAGTCATTTATTTTTCATTGAACTCTGATAATCTGGCTCAACAAGCAGAGCAACAAGACAGGCTGTCTTTAATGCAAGCAGTGTTATCACAGGGCAACATTAACCTCAGAATTTATGCAAACAGTGCAGTATTGTACAGTCATCAACTATTTGCAAGGCCTGGGTTGCATAAACAAACAAAAGCACTACTAATAGGAAGAATTAAGGTGGCAATTAAGTTCTACTCAGACTTGAGTTGAACTGCAACTGGAAGGTAAGAAACCAGCTCTCAGTCCTCTACTTTCTTATGTACTCTGCTCCTAAGTAAAACACACACAAATACCATTATATTACACACAGAAGTTTCCATATTTTTCTCCTTTTTTAAACAAATGAATCAGTAGATACAAAAGCATGGCTATATTTAACAATACAGATCCCAGTTAAATACACTGTATTTAACAGCACAGATCCCAGACCCCTGTCATATTAATAATTCACAAAAGTCACTGAACTGCATGACGCATTTTGCTGAAAGATTTTATTAGAAATTGAGTCTCTTAATGTACATTTTTATTACCAATATTTGCACTGGCAAAATACAGACTGCTGTCATTTGCATTTAAGCAATGAAAATAACAGGTACAGGTTTTTTTCAGCAAGGAAACATTCCTGAGAAAAGGAGCTCTCTTACCATCTGTAAGGCTGCTTTGCTAGATAGGATTTTTGTTCTTGGTAAAGAATCGTGAGACTTTCACAAGGAACCAGTAACACAGACCACATTCATTATTAAAAGCCAGCTTAGTGTTAACCTAAGAACTACAGAAATGATTGATCGAGAAAGTGCCTGAATATGCCTAGATGTGCATTTAAAACCCTTTCTTGTTTAAAAACCAAAAATACCCACAATAACTTCCTCTGCTTTTTCTGAGATAATTACCTACTCTAACATCTTTGCCCTGACCAAGGAGCTACACTTATACTGGCAAGCAAATACCTTGTCTTCTCTTAGCATATACTCCTCTATGCAAAGCCTTACTACAGTGGATGACATAAGCTACAAAAGGAAAGTTTCAAAGATGCCGAAACTGGTAATGATATAGTAACACAATGTAAGCAGCAATGATTGATTCCTTTTTTATGGCTGTAATAAAAGATACTCAGTTCTTCATTATAAAATATTCAGCATTATTGTATTGTGTTTCACATTTTAAACTGATGTAAGAACCACATATATTATTCTCTAAACTCACCATTTAAATACATCATATATTGCTGGAATGTCTGAGGTCTACATAGAAAACAAAATACATTGCAAGGTACAGTTTGCTTTCCACCATGATGCATACACTAAATAAACTGCTCCTACAGTGAACAAGGACACTGACTCTACCTGTGCAGTGGTGTTTAGCTTTACATTATTCAATGCTTTTGAATTGTCAGCTTCAATTAGACAGAAATCTGGCACAGAGAGAGAGTTTGCATAGATCACATTTTGTGCCTGCATTTTATCTTCCACATACACTGCACAGTTGACCCCTGAACTTCCATTTTTTAAGCTTTATACGTAGCTAAATCTATTATATATAGAATGACAGAATAGTTGATGTTGGAAGGGATCTTCAAAGGACATTTAGTCCAACCCCCCGCTATAAGCGCGGACACCTTCCACTAGACCAGATTACCCAAAACCACATCCAACCTGGCCTTCAGTGTCTCCACTGATGGTGTATCTACCATCTACTCTGGGCAACCTGTGCCAGCATTTTACCACCCTCATTGTAACAAATTCCTTCCTCAGGTCCAGCCTGGTTTAAAACATTGCATCCTGTCACAACAGGCCCTGCTAAGAAGTCTCTCTACATCTTTTTTATAGGCCCCTTTTAAGTACTGAAAGGCCACAATAAGGTCTCTCTGAAGCCTTTTCTCCAGGCTGAACCCCACCTCTCTCAGCCTTTCCTCATTGAAGAGGTACTCCATCCCTCTGATCATTTCTGTGGCCCTCCTCTGGAGAGTAGCTATAAATATATTCTGAACCTTTCTATTTATAATGTTTCTAGTCCATATTTATCTATATATCATAATATACATAGGAATAAACTGAATATAGGCTAAATTGCTGAAACTAATTCGTCTTTTTGTGCCACTCAGACACTGCTGGCACCTGAGAAAAGCCCCATACTCATAGGATGACATTCTTTTGCAGCTCTGTGTACTCACTGCCATGGAAGCAGCTCATCTGTTTATCATGCAGCTAATATTCTAGATAGTTCTTTTCTTTTGTTAGTACATCTTACTCATTTCTTCAGGACCTATAACACTACACAGCAACTATATATAGCTAGTTATTATTTAGTTACTGAGTGGGAGATCATCTGTTGATGATCTGTGCAAAGAGAGACAAAATTACCATCAGTCCCTGAGGGCAACCCACCAAAACCAGCACTGGAGATTCATGCCTTTGCAAATGAGGAGCACTGACGCCCAGTTTAGTCACACTTGGTAACAATCCACAGGGTACACGTGTCACTGGTGAGTAGTTGTCAAGTGGATGCATGACATCAAATGGAGATCCAAACCAAGTTAACTCCATGCTTTTTAAGCATGTCCTGCAGTTCAGAGTAGCCTGAAGTGCTCTCTTAAGAGGTTCTAACAGCCAGCCCATGAACTAAACCCTTCCTTGAAGAGGCAGGTATTTTGAGGAGGCTGTAACACATTACCACTAACATGTCCCTGCCCTCCAGGAATGCTGAAAATTAGCTCCAGAATCGCAGCCTAGGGTCAACTGTCCTAATCCTATTCCTGATTAAGATTTTTTCATAAGGCACTTTTGGCAAGTAAAATAATGATGATATTATGAGTGCCTAACACAGGTAGTATGGAAATTCAATCTATGGAGTACTTTGAGTATGTAGCTGGTACTGTATAGTGGTAAGTATTGCTGACAGTGTAATTCAGTTTGGCTAAACCTATATTGCTTTTTCCAGGCTTACCTGAGTGAATTACTGCCCCATGTTGCCCACACTGGATGTTGCCTTAAATGTCTGTGCCATGCAGACCCAAGCTTTGGGGAGTACCAGTGTCTCATTTTCCTACATGCTGAACCACCCATCCAGCAGCAGGTTTGAGTGGGTGAGAAAACACTTCAGGCCTCAGTGTGAGCCAGCACAACAGCTCTGCTCTCACCCTGCTTCTGTGGCTTCTACCAACTAAGCTGCATGAATAAAGATTACAAAGCCAGCACCATCAGCTGGAGGGAATAAACCTTATTAATCCAAATCTTCAAGGCTACCCACAACATTTATCTGTGAATAGCACTGAATGAAAGGAGAACCAAATCCATGCACAAAAGGACATAACTATATCCTGTTTAACAAGGGGCAAAGTTATGCTTTAACAAGGTTTACCTCTGTTCATACTCGAAGGAAAGAAGCTAAGTAACACAAGTGCATTGAATAACAATGAGCAATAATTTCTATGGTCATTCTGAAACTGCTTCTAAGTGAGTTTTGTAAAAAGACAAAAGTCATCAGTATTCACAACATAAATTGCTGGAGGTTAAGCGAGGAAGAGTTAATTCTTGCACTCTACTTAATAAGCTCCTCAGAAATAAGTAAACAGACTGGACTGATGGTGAGCCTGAGCTAGCAGAGCAGTACCTGTTCGCTATATTCACCCAACAGTCTCAGGTAGTCAGCTCTTCTTCAAATTGCATTTGAGATGTTTATGCAAGAACAGTTCATAAACTGATTTCTTCTCGCCAGATGAAAACATCAGATGATTTGCCTTAACTTTGATTAATAAAGAACAGAGTTACTAATTTCTTTAGTTAAGGGGGAAAGCCCCCCAAATCTTTTCTCATTATCTGCAGAGGATTTTTCTGTAAAGGAAAAAAAAAGTCTTTTTTCAGCCTCTCTAATAAATGTTTCCTATGGTTATGATTCAATATGTTTTACACTACACTGGTAATTCTCATTCTCAAAATATCACATTTGAGGAGGTTAATACACCATTAACATGATTAACTTTTTAATAGAAATTAAGCCATATGGAACCAATCTGCACCATTTGGCCATATTAATGACTAGATAGTGAAGGTCAGCTTCTGTCCCACTGCACCTGAACAACTTCACTGGTTTCACTTGAATTTGCAGGCCCAGACCAAAGGAACAAACCTACCTCTCTCTAGAAACTGAAAGCATAAGCAACTTCCCATATTTTCCCAAATTAGCAATAATCCATAAAAAGGCAGGGGTGAATCAATACACTAGGCCTGTTTGCATACAATCTTCTGAATGCCTTCACCACCTGAAAAAGCATTTTTTTGATAAATATGGGATCATGGAGGTGAATCACATTCCTTAATACAGTTTGGCAAGAACAGTGAATTTTATTCATTATTTCTCTGTCAATCATTACATGTATAAATTACAGAGTAACAAATTACAGTGCAGTTGATCAAAGGAACAGCACTGTTTTCTATACCTTTTTGCCCCTTCCAGCAATACAGCAATCAGACCACCCAACTCACTGTTCTGCATCAGACCCTGCGTGGCTGATCCCTAACTCCCAAGACAGCAAAGCACATCAGTGGTCCTGTCAGTTTAACCACTAATAATGTCAAGAGAATTCTCAGACTGCAGGACATTCTCTGTCCCCAAAAGCACATGAGCCTTTTCCCTCCTTTACTGCTTCCCCAACTCACTGCAATCTTGCCACCTCCCTTAACACACTTCACCTGAAAGTAATGAAGGCTCATGTTTCTCTGTCCAGCCCATCTTCTTTCCCATGTTACACCGTGCTTCTCCTCTCTTCTTAGTTCTTCTAAAGGTGCTGTGGAAATAATATGTTTTACTGACCCAGCACCTCCTGGGCAGCTGGTTCCCGGAGCCGGGTGGAAAAGGCAATAAAGAAAAAACGCAGCTCAGCAATGAATCACAAGCCTGAACACATCTCAGAGATCATCTCACCCATCCCTCTGCCCCATGGGAGGCTCAGCTATCCTCATGTCATTTCTTACAGACATCTCTGTCACCTGCTTTTAAAAACCCCAGTGATAGGAACTACACAAACTCCCTAGGCAATATATCCCAGTCTTCCATCACCTTCACATAAAAAAAATTCAACCTTTCTTCACAGGTCACGTTTTCCAGGCCTCAGGTTTTTCTCCATTCTTTGTTTACAAGTCTCATCAGGCCACCTCTGCTTTCCCTGCACAAGCAACTGCAATTAAAGAGGTTTCCTTCAAAAACTCTTCTGAAAGTGATCATTAAAGAACTTACTGTATACTGCTGCTGGAATTGTCTTTTCCATTGTGCAACTGTAACATAATTTAAAGACTTACAGTGACAAAATTATGCAAGTCTTGCGTGTTTCAAGTTCATTGGTTTTACTGCAGATAAATGTATGTAACAGGGGAAACAAGTCCAGGTAGTCACTGTTGTCATGTGTTTCTGTAATGCCTATTACCAAAAACAGTATAACATCAACCATCAAATCAAGGAGCTTTTGAGATTTAAAAAACAATTCAATTTTTCATAGTCAAGCTACAGCCATGTTTGATACAGATAACCCCAGTGTTACAAAATAATGACCTATTGAAGAGATGAAATTTGACTTTGCTCAAGCAAGCAGTTTCATTAGGAACACAGTCCACCAGAGAGAGCAGAGCAAATCCAATTTGGCTCACAGTTTTCCTGTGAATTCCTATGTCACCTGGTTGTTTATTGGTTTTAAATCACTAAAGTAAAAGAGGAAAAGGACTGACGCAATGTTCTAGTTAACCCTCATCTTCTTGATTATTGCTGGCTTTACTTTCCTCAGGGAATACAGAAGAAGAAAGTGAATATAAAGGTCAGAAATACCTCCTTTTGTAAATTAACTTAGTCCGCTGCATGAAGCAGTGAGGACAGAGGACACCCCTTACCAAGATTTTTAAACGCAAGATAAAATCATAGCTATCCACAGACAACGAACCAGTAACTTCTTTAATGTACTGGATACAATATAAAGTATTTCTTCATTTTAAATAGTGGATTATAAAAGCCAAAGACCCCAAAAGAAAGTCTTTGGGTTTGGCCCAAATGAAAATGTTTTCCAATATAACAAAGCAATGCATTACTACCTGCAACTGCATTTCTGTATGTATGTTACTACTATACACACTGCACTACCATATCACAGGACCAAATGCAAGGACTGTGAAAGGACTTCAGGCCTTGACAGATGAGGAGCGTTAAAGATTGTTTCATGGAGCCAATCTTTAAACAAAATTAGAAAACAATGAAGAACAAACCAGAACATACAAAGCACATTTTTAGCACTGGTTTAATTTATGTATTCATTATGCATTTTAAACCAAGGATATCAATGAGAAATAAAAAATTCTGTGGTGCTCTTTGAGCTGAAGGTGTCCCTGGAAAAATTTCACAGATCAATCCATTCCCTCTTAATTTTCATTATATTTTCAAAGGTGTGGCAATGTCAAATATAACAAATGTGAAGTTTCATTACAGCTGGCCAACTAAGCGTTCCCAAGAAAAACTACACTAGCTGGAGCTGAAGACCTAACACTTTGCTACTGTAGGTTTCCCATACTTCATCTACCTCAACTTCAGATGCCAACATATTTCACGATGACTTCTGATAACAGGGAAAATACAAAACAGGCCGACATTGATACTTAAGGTGTATTTTGACCCATTTCAGACAAGCTGTCCATGTGCAACCACAGACAAACATCCAGTCCTGCTGATCCAAATATCAAGATAAAGCTTGAGAAAAACCTAACACTTGTGTCAGCAATATTCCCAAAAATACTAAAAACCTCCATCTAATTTTGCAAACACCCCTAATATATGGAAGAAGAGAATATTGATTTGCAGAATCCACAAGGGATTATTTTCCTCCTGCTACAAAACTGACAGACTTGAAAGTCTAAATTTTAACACAGCTGCACATGTCCATTAAATATGCATCTGTATCTCAACATGTAGCAAATACACTGCAGTAATTATACTGTGCTTTTTGCAGAATCTAAAGCATAAATTTCTACATTTTTAAGACAAAGTCTCTTCAAATGTTATGACACCTCAAAACATAAATCATCATTCAGGCATTAAGCAAAAAATCAAAGCAAATTGAAAAATGCACCAAAACATGAACCAGAATGTAAAGAATGTCCTAGAGGCAAGATCAGCAAACAATTATACCAGCCACTGGTGAGAGTGACAGTACACAGCATTTTGCATTCTTCTTCTGAAGAATCTGCTTTGTGTTCCCAGGATGGCAAAATCATCCTGCCCTTTCCTATGTCCTAAAAAAATGCCGATCATCAATAGCCAAGAGAGCATCAGTTGATGCCATCTCAGGATGCAGCATGGGAGTATTAAGCAACTGAGCATTGATCAAATGACGACAGAATCTGGAGACTGAGTCTCAAGTAGTATTGGTTGACCCTGATGTTAAGTGTGTTCATATTATATAAGCCTACACCAAGGTACCACTTCTGCTGCTGGAAAGCGCTGTTAAAACTTGGCACACACAAACATATATTCAAAGTCAAGCACCTACAAATACATTTCTCCTGTTCAATCAATCAGTCTAAAATGGCCTAGTCTTAAACCAACTTTCTGGCAAAGAAATATGGATTAGTACCTGACCCAACCATTTCACTGGTCTCAAGGTAAATTCTCTCAGCATTTAATGTGTGTCACCTGCAGAAAAATTCCTTTTTATGCAATAAGCTACCAGCCACTGAATGATTTAAAATGAAGGTACCTTTTCTTTCCTCATGTACCTTGCACATACACAGAGGGTGGAAAGAAGGCAGCAGGATTTCGAAGATTACACTTACATATCCCTTCTAAATGTATACTGTTCTCTAGGGAACAATCAACTCAGTAATGTCTGTAATGCCCAGGCTATAATTACCAAAATGAGATGCATAACCTTTATTACACCAGCAAACAGTTAACTTCACAGATTATTTCTCTTACTTTAGTGCTCTCAAATCTTTCATCTTTTCTGTAAGTAACAAACTGATTCCAATCTTCTACACTGCAGCTAAACTGTGCATTCGATGTCAGGTGCTGCACACCTCACCAGCAGAAACTCAGCACAATGCAAGACCACCTTCAGCCCATATAGTTTCATATACTGCCATAGCATGGCAGAATGCCTTCGGGATTTAGCAAATTCAAACAGATTCTGTTGCTACATCACATAGAAAACGCCTTGAAAGTCTCCCTGTTTAAAGAAAAAGGAAAGAAGAAAAAAAAAAAAGGAACAGCCTACATCTCCAAACATGACAGTGCATTCCTGGCATAGAAAATGCAATGCAAGAGAATAACGACAGTATTTATGTTACCTTCAGTCACATAGTTGTGGTCTCGAAGAAAGCTGTGGTTAATTTTTCGTGTGTCCGTGTCCTCGCCCATTTACAGCAGGATTACTCAGCATGCCTATCCGCAGTGGACTGATAGCATCAGCAGAGGTCGTCACAAGAGCACCATCCATACTGCCACTGCCTAGCAGAGGCGGAGAACACACTGGGCTACTGAGCGCAGCATAATGAGCGCTAGCGATGCAGCACAGATTTGGGAGGGTGAATACCGGTCGGGAAAGAAAAAATAAAAAATGGATGGGGGGAGGAAAAGAAAAAAGTAATGGGAAAAAATCGGAGGGGGAAACAGCTCCGATAAATTATGAATGCAGAAAGCCAGTAGGGAGCTTGCAGGAAGGGAATACAGGCACTTCTCCGACAGTTAAAGAATAACCCAATTGTTTAGTCAGGTACTCCTTAAACAAGTGCCCACGCAGAGTCTCCTCCAAGTGCCTGCTGTTGGGGATCTTGCTGGATGCTGTAAAGTGGCAATCAGCGTACTGCAGCAAAACCCGCCCGGAGAAGGGCTCTGATTGCTGTTGCTGCTACCGCTGTCATCTGCCTGTGCTGCATCAGAGCAGGCCCCTCCCCGTCAGCCGCTCACTGCCCAACCGCACAAGATCTGCATGTAGGAAAGTGAAAAATGAGACTGCAGGTAATTATTTTAGCTCTTCTGCCGGGAAGATGGGCAATGAAAAGATTAAGGGAGGGGATGAGGGAGAAAAAACTTCAAGCTGCTTTAAACGGGTTTGCATTGACATGGACTGCACACTAACGTGCAGCCACAATTCTGTGCTAGTCGATACTGTCATATGCAGCAAAAGCAACAGTCGTTCAATGTCAGCCTGTGTAAATAGAACTGAAATTGCCAAATATCTGCCTATGCAAATGGAATCATTAGAGGGAGGGCAACCACTAAGAAAAGTGAGATAAAATAAACGTTATTTACCTTTCCTTCTTTTCCACTTTTGTAAATAAAAGACAAATTACAAAGTATGAAAAAGATAACAGCCAGGAAAATAATCTCTGTGGCTTCACTGTACAGGAAAGGAAAGCTGGACAAAGGGAATGTTTGCAGGTTGTGGGGCTTTCTTAGACTTGCTACTTTCATTCACTGCATTGTCCCTTCACCTTGGAAAAGTAGTGTCGAAATCTGTCTACTCAGAAATAGGAAAATGAGTAAAACAAGAAAATTGCTCACTTGCATTATAAAATAAAGCTAGTTCTTTAGTCCAAGAGATTAATGGCTATTACAGGTTATATTACAGCAAAATTCTTTCAACTGAACAGAGAAACAGTTCCTTTAAGCTTTCAGTATCTGTTCATGACACCATGAATCATTTGATGCAGAAGGCACATACTCTGAAAAGGTGTAAGCACCACTGAAGTTTAGAAAGTTGAATAGACAACAAATGACTGTGGACCAAAACTTCCACTACAGCATGAAAAGGGAGTACACCATCACCAACCCAATTTAGAGGGGAGAGTACAGTCCTGTGGCTTAGGCCCTAGAATTGACCACAAAAATACAGTTCAGTTGTCATCATTACTACAGCATTTTGTGCAATCCTGCATAAGGCTTTTTGTCTTTTTCTTTCTTTATAATGAAGCTATGACATATGGTTCTCAAAGGTAAATTCAAATACACTGCTGTTATTATAAAATGGGCATGTGACTTAGTTCTATACTTTTTTCAATGTAAAAACCTGCCCAGGGATAAACAACTGATCTGGAGGAGAAAGAATAGCAGTGGAATGACCTTGTCTTTCTCATGGATCAAACAAAATAAATCAGAACCATCTTCAACCTAACAAGTAATATCATAAAACCTTCACATCTGAAAAGCTGGAAAAGTAAAAGAAGTTATTCAGTACTTGTACCTGAATAGAACACATTTTATTTACATGTGATTTTTGTAGGTGACAGCACTAGAAATGTTACTTCTGCATTGAGAGCATCCATTAACACTGTGGTAGCACTGGCAGCCCTACAGTTCCTGCTTTACTCTCTTCAGTCATTTGCTGCCTTTGCCCATGTGTCGTGGTTTAAACCCAACCAACCACACAGCTCGTTCACTCACTCAACCCCCCTGGCTTG